>JAUMHR010000072.1:15900997-15923498 GCA_032361145.1 Enteromius fasciolatus | reverse complement strand
AATAAAGCTGTCAAGGGGTTGGGGTCTATCACATTTTCATTTCTGAAAAACATTTGAAAACTCTACCCCAAAACTTTTAGAACAAGCCCAAAAAGAATGAAACAGAGATGCTGACTCCACAACACAAGTAGGGTCCAAATCAAGAAATTCTGCTAAGTTGTACCTTAGACCAATGAATACGATGCACCACCTTAAATAGAGCTAACTGAAGAAGAATGTATTCTTTTTAAGGCATCCCAAGTTTCATTACCTAAATACCTCCTCCCATTGAGATTTTAATGACCTACTGGATGGGGTTTGTTTATTATTTATCGTATCTTGAGGAGATTCAGAGGTGTACAAATTTACATAATACTGTTTAAATTGAGAGTTTATTTCTTTATAATCAGTGGTAGTACTTCCTGAAGACAAAGTAAGTTGGCAAATCAAGCACAAAGTCTGCTTTTTACGAATATGATGCGCTAACAATTTGCCTGTTTTTATCACCAAATTCATAGATCCTATGTTGAGTACGTAAAAACAGATTCTTCACCTCTTCAGAGCATAATAGATCATATTTTGTCTGCAAAATCTGAAGTTCTTTATAAAGATCGGGAGAAGGATTCAACGGGTACTCAGTATCAGTTGCTGCTATTGAACTGGATAATTCTTCTAGATGCTTCTTTCACAATCTATTTTTATAAGAAGAGTATGAAATTATTAAGCCACGCAGATAACATTTTAGAGCCTCTCAAATAGAAGAAATACCCTGTGTACTGTTAATTTCTAGAAAGGAAGATATATTTGAGGAGATAAATTTAACAAATTCTTTGTCCTTTAACAAGCTAGTGTTAAAGGACCACTGGCAGTTCTTTGGAGTTGCTTTTGGAAAGTTAATCCCAAAACAACTGGTGCATGATCATATACTACTATGCTTTCATATGAACAATCCTGAAGATAAGGAAGAAGTTTGTTAACTAGAAACAAATTGTCTATTCGTGAGGATGAGTGATGTACTTGAGGATAAAAAAAGAAAATTTCCTTGCCGAAGGATTTAAAAACCGAAACGCATCACAAACACCATAATTATGCAGGAAAGACTGAATGATCACAGCAAATTTTGAAAGAGATGTAACTTTTTTTGAGGATTTGTCAAGTCGTGGACACATCACACAATTAAAATCTCCCCCAAGGATTAATGAATGAGAGTGAAGGTCTGGTATACATGACAGAAAAGAAGTGATAAAGGTCGCATCATCATAATTAGGAGCATAAACATTAGCAAGAATTAGGGGAATTGAACACAAAGTTCCTATTACAATTACATATAATATTGTCTTTCAGCTTTCTAAGATGCATCAGAACCTCATTACGTTTGACTGGATTATTCAAACCCTTACAGTTCCAGCTAACCCATCTCACCAACTCGTCTTTTTTAGCAATCATTTAACAAAGAGTGAAAGAGAATAATAATGAAACAAGAAATACATTTGTGAAACCCCAAAGAGCTATACAAAAACCAGTAAAAACAGAAAATCGTGTAAAGAGAAATACCAAAAACCGATGGCCCAATCTTGTGCTCTTGAGATGAACAAAAATATAAGAACATGTTAACAAACATCAAGAACCCTAACGTGGAGAACCACCCCCCATCTTCACTGTCACCCATGACTCGGCGACCTTGAACTAAGCTAACACTCTCCCAACTAGCGTGTATGCTACCCTGGAGAAACATCCCAATGTGCGTGCAAGATATTGTGATTCTTACCTCGGACGCATCTCCGCAAACCGAGTGCAAAATACAGCCAATACTACCTAATACAAATAAACAAAACCCTGCAAATATAAATTAAACCACTGAAATAAGTGCTGTCAGTAGTCCATAGTCCCAAAGACATGAGACATTAAGTTGCAGTACTTTACAGCTATTCAAGCAGGTAGTAGGTGTTGCCTCATGAAAGCCATAGCAGCAGTTGGAGTATCAAACGTATTCTCAGCGCCGTTCTTTGTGATTTTTTTTTTTGTGATCTGGCATGGACCTCAGAAGACGTTTTACTTCATAGTAAGTGGCCAGCTTCTTGGCAATCTCGGGCAAGTCCGGAAATTTGAACACAGTTTTGTCTCTGAACTTAAGCTGCCCGCCCCGGCTTGCTTTTCGCCAAATGTCCTCCTTAACGTGATAGCAGTGGAAACAGATAACGAAGGCGCTCGCGGACGACTACCTTCTGCAGGTTTCGGCGCAAGTCTACGATGAGCGCGAGCTAGGAGTGGAGGTTCAGGTAAATCAAATATTTCTGCCAGATCATCTGCTACAAACTTCGTTGGCTGTGGGCCTTCCAGGCCTTCCGGAATTCCCATTAGGCAAAGATTGGATCTACGGGAGCGACACTCGGGCACTTGGCTTGCAGTGAAGTAATCTCTTTTTGAAGAGAAACAAATGTCGGCTCGAGCGAATGAAGGCTGGTTGTCCATTCTGTGGTAGCGGTCTCTAGTTAAGCGTTCATTCACATACTAGTGAAATTTCGCCTCGAATTTCAGTGGAGTGCACATCAAATTTTGTGTGAATTCCACTTTCAAGCCTGCTAATAGCAGTCATAATCGCTGCACTCTCAGGTGTGGATAGTTCGTCAAACTTAGCCATCTCCAGAGATGAGCTGCTGGTAGCAGCCGATTCGGTCTTCTTTTGTCGTTGGGCTTTAGAAGTCATTGTTGGAACTCGTTGAAAAATTGCAATAATTGTCATAAGTCACTTTAAAATGCACAAGGTATAAAAGTAGCGCTG
This sequence comes from Enteromius fasciolatus, assembly GCA_032361145.1. Taxonomy (NCBI): domain Eukaryota; kingdom Metazoa; phylum Chordata; class Actinopteri; order Cypriniformes; family Cyprinidae; genus Enteromius; species Enteromius fasciolatus. Next base: position 15,920,737 of record JAUMHR010000072.1, on the reverse strand, counting down.
CATAAAGACGTAAAGCAGAATTATAAAGTCGGGTTTGCGGAGCTCCCGACTTACTCAACCTCACATGGTGGATGTCAAACCGGAAGTCAGACTAGATGTGTTTTATCTTAAAAAGAAAATTTTAGTTAAGCTATTCAACAACAGATTTTTCTTCGATTTTTTATTCATGTACAATACCACTTCTTACACAACATTGAATTGGAAAGCATATTTATAGCATTTGAGAATACCTCTAAAATGGCAAAGTAGTACATGAAAAATTCATGTCATACATTGAACTATGACAACTGGTAAAAAAAGTACATTACTGAAGTGTATATACAGACATAGTAAAATACATAAAAAGCTATACTTAAGCAGCTTTAAAGAAGAAAATGGATTACCGAGATGCAACAACTGCACACTGCATATTTAGCAAGTATTCATGTAATAAATATTTGTACAATAATTCACAAAACACACTTAACATGATACTGCCAAAAACTGCTCCTAAATCAGTCAGCAGTATGCACCTGTCACATCATCTAACCTAGTTCTGCCAAGTTACACCTGAGCATCTCTGCATACACCAAGCAGTAACATTTCAACGCTGTTCTACATCATGACCGCCTAAAATGACTTAGATCCATTCACAATATCTAAAGTTTAAAAACACAAATGAGGTTCAAGGTACTCTGTTTGCATGTTGGCATAACAATAACTAATTTTGAATACAGTAACATATAATGTCTACTTTGATAACGTTTGACCAGTAGTCATTTGAGCTTTTTATCCAAGTATTTCGCCATGTAAGCATTTCATTTATATACATTTTTTTTAGTTTGATAATGGCTGCAGTGCAGGTGTATTCAACTGCATGCCATTCGGTGTTAAAAAACAATAAAAAATCTTTGTTCGAAAACAATGTTCCAACTCAGCTCTTCAGCTCTGCTTCTTTACATACAAACAGATATGCATAAATACATGCATTATTCATTAATATGAATTAATATGCACATTTGTGCTCAAGTAAAGTGACTGTACATGTATGATTTGTCCCTATCTCTACCTGCCCAATGAACCCCAGGTTAAACTTCTGATCCCAACCAACTTTCCAAAACGTATACAGATGGCTGTAACTGAGCCATCTACTTTAAAGTGTTACGTGCTAAATAGGGGCACTAAATGGAAATCTCTGTATAATTAACCTAAAACAGCACTACACTACTATGCAAGCACTACTGCTAACGGGTTAGGGGGAAGAAGAAGCTGCAGAAGAAGCTACAGACGCTACAATAATAAACACAATGTTTCCCACTGCACAATATCCTGCACAACAGCATGAATCAGGAGCTTTAAGTGGATGCATTAAACACTGGAACCAAGTTAGACAGACAGACAGCGTCCCGTGAGACGGCAACTGAAAAAAAAAGTAAACACAGTAGAAATAGCAGGCTGGCCTGGCCATCTTTACAAAAATATAGTGATTTCTTTGTGAACAGTTCTGTAAAAGTGTAATTGATGAGAGGGGAGAGCGTTGTGATATAGGGTTGCAGTGCAGGTCTGAAACTTGAAGAGTTATGGAGGAGGACAAAGAGAGGGGCTGCTTTAGCAGGTGAGTGTTGCACCTGCTTGACCCCTGTGCTTCCCCTCATGCTGGTGTCCACTGCAAGCCTGCAGGCTTTAATGAATGTTAAGCTTGTGGAAATGATCGAAGATGGCGCCGAGTGCCCAGCTTGTCTCCACATTATTCACCTTTTTCGTAAGCTGTTAAAAGAAGAAGATCATTAATCTGCCGCTGCCTAATCTGTGATCCTTCATCTGATTTAGGCGTTTGGCAGTTTACTTTTGCATGCTCAAACATTCGGCTAATAAATAGGACAGCAATTTTTGTTCCTCTCCAAAGAGATTAATTTTTAAATTACGTTTTTAATATTTTCCACTCACCTGCAGAACAGTGCTGTCCTTGAACCCAAATCCCTCTTTCAGTAGGCATGTGATATAGGTCATGTCCATGCACAAAAAGGGGCTGATTGGACGGTATTTAGTCATCTTGTTGCACACTTGTTTAAGAAAAAGCAAAGAACAGTAATTAGCTTTTACTATTGCTCATACTTAAAGTTAGAGATTTGAACAAACCCTTGAGCCTTAGTATTAAACCTTGACGCATTTCTCATCCCACATAGTCTGTGCTACAGACATGAGTTATGCTTCAAATTGGGTGGCTTGTTGAGGTGGTGGCAAGTATCTAGCAACCACCCAATACACCCTAGCACTAAAAACTACTTGCAACCACATAGGGATGCTCACGACGGAAGAGTTTTGCACGAACAAGCACCAACCATATTTTTTTTAGAAACTGTAAATATTTTGTAACTCTGTGAGTACAGCGTTGAGCAATAAAAAAATCTAACACAAGATTAAAAGACTAAAAGTTTCCTATGTTGCCCAAGAGATGATAAGCACAGTGTATACACTATCCAGTGAGTCCCAGACTGTTGATTGTCAGGCTACAGTGTGTCAGAGTCTGGGGAAAATCAGGTAAGACATTGAGGCACCAGCACTGTGTTTGCTACAACTGTCTGGCACGTCTTTGTGAAACAGGTCTACCCAATGTTTAGTTTTTCCTCCTCCGTGATTTGTAAAAGCTTGACATGAGAAGGAAAATGGGAATGAATAATTTCATGCCCTAAGTCGTACACAAGTGCTGATCGTGCTATACCAAGTGTTCCCACATAGGGTGAGACAATAAGTCCTGCTTGCCTCCAGTTAGATATTGGGCATTAGGTGTTGTCTAGCGGTCAGGGAGGAGGTGGGTATCCACAGGGCTGCTGCCACTGGAATAACCGATGTGCCAAATGCGGTTCATCGAGACCATGCGACAGTGTCAGTGTACAAATAATAGCCTCACATAAGGCGCCAACTCATTCCCCCTAGCGATAAATCATCTCTGCGGACATTTACTGGTGGACGCAATCTACCAAGATTCCAGTTTCAGGTCTCATGACATATGCGTCACATTCTGCTTAAGAACTCGCATCATATTCCTCTAGTAAGGGCATGGAAAAGCTGAGATAGTGGGTCGGGGAGTTACAAAAAAGGTGAACACACGCAAGCAGAAGTATTTGTGTGGGAGAGGTGCAACCTGTGTTTATGTGGTGGCAGAGCTATCATTTTGTGAAGCCAGTGTGATTGTCGAGAACCTCAAATGCAAACAAGCACCGAGGGTTTATGTTTGTGCAATGTGTGCGGCAGGACTTTGACCCAAGTGTTCTTTGGAGAGTGGGAGAACATCCAAAGTCTTACCTTCTTTGGCTCTCTTTTTAAAATCCCTGACTTCCACAGTACCGCCACGGGTCCCATCTAAATGATTGAAGCAATACAGTTTGTTGAGCATAACTGATAAAATGAACCGTTTAATAGATATTTCATAGCCTTGACACTTATCCGTAATGTAGACCAACTTACCGATGAGACCAGACTCCACAGCTCTGTCGTAGTAATAGGAGAAAGCATAGAAGACGCTGCTTCCCTTGACTTCAAAGGGCTGGTGCACAATCCCTTTCACCACCCGCATTACCTCTTGGTAGCACAACTTATAACCTGCAAAACCTGGGAATAAATGACCAGATGTATTTATTTATTTATTAATGTCTATTAAAATAAAGTTGTTGGGTTTTTTTTCAGTAATTTCAGTGGTCCATTTAAGAGCAGTCAATCACAACCAATCAGAATTAGTTTTTTCACTGCTCAGAAGTGATGCTCCCATATATACCCAGTACCTTGTAAACTTAATTTTGCCTCCAGTTGGACACCCAGAATCAGTGTATAAACAGACATTAAGGCTTCTGTGGGCGGTCCAACCTAACCTTAACCCTGTGCTTGATATCTGAGGTATCTTGAATGAAGAGTGCCTCCTTACAACATAATGCGGTGAGTTTGAGGGTTTGCCACAAACTCTTCAGGGAGAGGTTTCCTCACAGTAAGCTCCAAATAGGCAGCTTTCATATGACCTGGAGCTAACTGGCTGGTCAGGTCTACCAGTTGGAAACCATATGGACTGTTTAACAAGGCCCATCATAGCTGGTAATTCTGCACCACAACATTGCTGAGAGGAGAAAAGGCCAGGCTGAATGCCAAGCTTGTGCTCTTTTTTTTACATGTCTGTGGTTAGAGAGTGTCGAATCATGATGAGTGAACTGAGTGAACTTGACTATTTAAAATAGAGAGAAAAAGACCCTGAGAAGATTTTAGTTTTATTCTTACTATAAATGAAATCTTGAAGCCAAAGTGAATGTGAAATTTTTGCATTAAAGAGTATATTAATCAAAACAAAAGTTTAGTAACTAGATGAGAATTGACCAGTGTACTGAGATTGTACTAAACTGAATTACAACTGCATTAATGCAAAAAAAATAATAATTATGAGGTCACTCACCATCTGGGATTCCACTGACTTTGTAGGTGAGTCCACCAAAGCTCCATTCTTCTCTGAATTTTTTAGGCAAACAAGAACTTCTGAAAACTTTCCAGTCAAGACCTAGAGATCGAGCATTGTGAGAGATTAATAATCATCCATTATAAAACAAAGTTAGAAATTATAAAAACATTTTATTAATAATTACCATCAGCACCAAGAGCACCAAGAGTTGCCAGTCGTGCAGCAATTAGTCCATTGCCAAGATAACTGCAAAGGGCAAAAGCATGAAAATGAATTTTTCCACTGATGACATATCATTGGTCATATGTCTGGAAAGAGACAAAATAACTGCTGTATCGTTAAGTTATCTGACCTGTGAGTATACAGCTCAAAAGTGCTGTTGAACATGTTGATTTTGGCAATGTAGTCTGGAGGAGCAGTCAGCACAGTTTTCTATGAAATAGAGGAGAACAGTGTCAATGTAAAAAATAATTCTAGCCAGTCTATGTCAGCTGCGATTTGGTCTTGTCATTATACCTTTAACCGAGGGAGGAAAGTAATCTGAGTTGAACCCCCACCCAAATCCAGGATCCCAACGGTTTTCCTTGTTTTAGCATACAGATGACCTGCAGTGCAAAGAGATAGTAAACTTGTTTAATATCAGTTATTCCAATCCATGAAAGTATGTAAAATTATATTGGGAGTTAGAAATATAACTAGGGCTAGCTTTAAGAGCTATGGTAAGAGCTATATTCATGATCTACTCTGAATACTTTACCTGTGAGGAAGTTTACTGTAACCCATGCCAAAACCCCTGTAAGAGAGAGAATCAATGCAGTTGAGATGCAGAATTTAACCACCTTAAATATTTAGTCTCATTTCTAAAAAAACATGGTAAACACCAATTACTATTTAGACAGTATGTGAAATGTACTTGTTTTAAACTCTAACAAGTAGTTTTGATATGTTCAGTAGATGTAGCCTAATGTATCTATTGAAAGTATGCATGTGTATATCTGCACTAGGGCCATCAAGGACCAGCCCAGGTAGTTAAACATGTCTGAGATGTGAAATTAGTCACACCTCATAAAACCACAAGACATGAATGTCTGAGTTTTCATGAAGCCGATTGTCAACTCAAATTAAAAAATGCGGAGGATTATTTTATATTGAGCGTGGGAGGTTTCCAGACAAGGTTTAATCCAGACAGCTATATTAAAGACTCGGTCACTATCACATAACAGACACAGGGAAGCTTGTGTGAAAAGTATGTTATGAAGTCTGGATTGCATTATGGGTTTAATTTACATTTGTGCTTCAGCTTGGATATGTTAAACAGAGAAAGGTTCTAGTACCCTCATTGGTGCCGTTCATGATGGTGACGCTGTTGTTTGGCACAAAGAAAGGAGAGTCGTCAAAAATTTCTTTGACCTGTGGACACAAACCAGAAATTACATGTATTAGCCATCATGTGCAGCTCTACAATGTAAAGAAATCCGAGAGTTCATGACTCATGTGTTCCTTAGTAATGTACACCATAAAACAGAAAGAAACCATTTGGTTGTTACAACATAAAAATTCAAGCCGGCTCTTTTTATCTGGAGTCGACGGGAAGTTCACTGAATCAATCTTGGGCAAATTTGTCTGAAACTGGGCAAGCATGAAACCACAAGTGCGGCTGGTGTGGTGGCACTGAATACGATAATTCAAAAGGCATTTGGGTCCCTTCAACTCCAGACAACCTCAGAACAGCTGCTTTTGCACAGTATTGGTTTCTCGTCTCTCTTACTTTTCCTGTCTTTCTTTCTCTCTGTCTCGCACACAACGTGGTTTATTCCTTTGGGATGGTTGGTTTCTCTACTAAACTGTCTGTGAAGAACAGAAAGCCATACCTCATTCAAAAGAGCGTTGGCTTTTTCTTGAGGCAGCAGGCGCAAGCCGGCAGTGGCTTTCAGAACCACAGGTGTCTGTATCCATTGCTCTTTGGGAATCGTCTTCTTTGCAACCTTCAGCAGCTGCCTAATGGTTTCCCCACCCTAGAAAATAAAAAAAAAACATAGAAATATTCAGCAATTCAACAAAGGGAGCTAAAAAGCCATTCTTGTCCTGTCCTTTGACAATACCATGATCTATAATGAGGTTAATTGACATTATTTTGTCTACCAGCAACAACAGTTTATATGTTCTTGTCTTCTGGTTATATAATATTGAGAATACTGGCATAAAGTGAATTGCTTTTACTAGAATATCTGCAGATATTTTGTCACAATCTAAACAAATAACTGCTCCATCTAGAATACAGATGATGTTGTCTTTAGTGGAAATAAAACAAAAAGGCTTTTTTTCATCTCAAGCCATTAGAATGTAACAGAAGTAAAACATTCCCTGATGTTGTTTTAAGAAAGTTAGTGGCTTACCACTTCAGGCATATCCGCGTATGCTGACAATCCCGGCTTCACGGCATGGTACATCTCATTGTCAAGCACTGGAAGCTCCACTGTGGGACACAGAATCAGACAGAAAAGTCAGATGGGACAATTGAAAATGTCTGCTATTAGAAGGTGCACATTAGCGATGGACTGTGGGCAACTCAACTCCATCTCCTAAGGTTATTGTGCATGAGCAGAGACTTTTGGTTATTGTACGTTTACCACAATTGGCGACCACCAAGATTTTTCCAGACAGGAAAATTAAGAGTTTCTCAAGGCTCAGAGTTGACCTCATCAGGAGTGATGCCATGGTCTCCATTTGATGGGTATTTTGTGGAACCGATTATTGCATTATCAGCTAAAAGCCATGGTCTTTAACATATTGCTCAGGGCTGCAATTTATCAAATGAAACTGCAGCTGCTTATTACCCAACTTTCTCCATCCCTCTTTCTTCTTCCCACCCCTGTGTTTCTGTTTGCCTTCTCACCATGCAACGGATGAACCACGGCAAACACAGACACCGTAAGCAGACGTGCTGTGACCCACAGGCTCCTGAGAGGGATGCAGCATGAAAAAGATCGAGAGAGAGAAAGAGAGAGGAAGAGGGCAGCCGTTCACAGAGTCTGCAAGGCGGGACTCTTCAAGATCATTCTGAGTTCATGGCGTTAGCTACACTGAGCATGGATGTGAGTCAGGACTATCAGAGCAATACATCTGGGAATTCTAGCTACAAGAAGAGCAAGTAAGTTATCTAAGGAACTGCAGAGCTCATTTAATGTGCAATAACAGGAATATAGAGAAAGGACTCACCTGGGTCTTTTTGGATGAACTTGTAAATATGGATACGGGTGCCGGTGCTGCCTGCATCAAACATGATCCCATAAAAGGTACGACTAAAGTTGACTGGACGAGGTGCGACTGCTTCTGTTGCCACAGGTACCTCTGGAGGAAGCTGATTGTCCATGCTGGCATGGTAATTGAGCGCACGGTAGCGGTTGTATATATGGTGGTTGTAATATGTTGCCTCTGCCAGGAAGTACCCAGCAAAAAGCCACATGGACACAGCCGTTATGAGCAACATCTGCTGAGACATGGTTTCTTTCTCCCACGCTGACACTGCACACAGCTGAAGGCTTGACCGGCGGTTTCTTGAAAAAGTGACTCAAGAGTTTTTATGGAGGAGGATGCGTTTGCTGTTTTTGCCCGGTCTTGTTGAAAGAGAATCTTGAGGGTGAACAGATGCAGCAAAGGTCTATAGCAAAGATGAAGAAGAGAAGAAAGAGAAGATGGAGAGAGTTAGAAGGAGAGGGTGAACACAGAGACACACTCGGGACTGGTCGGTCATCTGTTTACAGTATATAAAGACATAAGTGCTTGGCAGGGGGCCATGCCAAACAACGGCATCCACCAATCCTGAGCCTCATCATCGCAAGCCTTCTGAAATCCATCCTCCAGCATCCCCTCCCCTTGCTTATAAAACTGGACATGGAATACCTGCTAAAGAGTGCAGTTTCTTTCTTGTCAATTACGTGCAAGGCGTTCAAATTTGGCAATACCCTCTCATACCCTCCCCCATCATCTGAAGTGGCTTAGATGCAGCTAAAATGTCTTCAGAAGAACAAAAGAGAGTATATATTAAGACTTCAAAACCAGCTGGATTGCTAGAAGTAAATGCATTGGTTTAAAAATACATTTTATGGGTGTACTTAATTAAAACTTACAGCTTTACTTTCTACTTACAGCCAGTCTTGTTACTCCACTACTTTTTCTTTCTCCTAACAAGCATTTAAACCTACTCATGAAAGCTTCCAATTGCTGCAAGCCAGCTTCCTTTCCAATAATAGTAGTTATATCATGAACTAGCTCCTAAAGAATCTTAAATGCCCATTTAATTTGGGATCTTGAGATTCCGTGTTACATGCAGTTAATTTTCCTCGTAACTTCTAAAATAGGGCTTTTCCCTCTTTTGTTCACTTTAAAAGAGGTGTAGACATTATCTAATTTATTGTAGGAGTTTGTGGCAAGGGTATAAAATTACATTTATTATCATTAAACTTCAGAGCTTAAATGCAGGGCAGACAAATTATTTCTTGTGTTGTTTTTGCATCAGTTGCCAGGTATTTTGGCACAGCAGATGGTAAACTTCAGTGTCTGTGTACTTTCAGTGTCCGCAGAGCAGTGGAAGATCCTGTACCCAGGACACGTAGGTTCAAACTTTTAGAATCAAAACACTTCACCTTTTTGAGATAAATGGCTACATTTAATTACATTTTATATATATATATATACGCATACATATTATTATTATTAAGTTACTCTAAAATATAGTATTTGTAGATTCAAAATATTTATCTCTGTACAAAAATTGTATGCAAGGCAGAAATATATTGTAGGATTATAGAGGGAAAGCATATGAAAATTGAATTTTCTTAGGTTTCAGTATTGCTAAGCACTGAATTTTAAGCTTTTTGGCCTCCTTCAGCAGTTTTTTTGTTTGTTTTTGACAGAAAAAAACAATTATGGGTTTAGATCCTACATGCAGGAGCAGATACCATTGAAAACATCCTACGAACTGAATAGTAGGATTACACAGGAGTTTTCTCAACTTGAGTTGTTCACATGAATTGTTCTGTGCAATCCTCAAATATTCAGGCCTGACAGTAGGGTTGCATTACTTTTTCTTTCACTTGCAACTAATGAAAGTGGTTCACCGCACAGCAAGTTAAGAATGGCTCTCACTGCCACTGCCGATGAGACCTGGGTGAGGGATGGTGAAGAGCAAAAATTAAGGGGTGGTTGAGCCTGGTCTGCGATTTTCACTGCTGAGAGGGGAGATGAGAAGCACAGAGAGGGCAGAGGGAAGGAGGGAGGGAACCTGGGTGGAGTTTGGCAGTACCTTTGCTCCCATCATGCCATTCCAGTCCCCGGACAGTCGGCTGAGCAAAGCAACAGTTCCAACGTTGTAATTTGGAACTAAAAATATTACACTTTCTTTCCTCTTTTTCTTCTTTTTTCAAACTGCGGTACCCCATTATGGTCTTTTCTCCCGTGCCAAGCATGCATGTGCAGGCTCTCATATTGACTTCTGACAAGTTGAAAGAACACTTTCAACCATGCCATAGCAACAGTATACGGCTGATTTAATAGGTGCCTGGCTACTTAAGTGTCATAGAAATTCCTCACTCTCCTGCAAAAGATCATTGTTTCATGAGGTTTCCTATTATGCCGTTAGCTTTTAGGCTGTATTTGGCACTGTACATTATAGTGACTGTTACACCAACACCAGTTAAATGCACCCTTTTTGCCACTAAATGTGTACTTATGTTCACACATAACTGACAAAGCAGTCTGTACATCCATGGAATTATCACAATATATCATAAACAGTATTTATGGCATAAAGCAGAGCAATTACAGTACATTGTTTAACTGATGCACTAAAAAAAATAAACCAGGATGCAAGCCAAAAGCCTGACACATTCAAAACCATTCGTGTGATGTTGACTTTAACGTGTTTTGCCACAACGAAATAATAATAATTTGGAAGAATTTGTTGCCAGCCCAGTAGAATGTACAATCCTTTAATCTACATTATAATGAAAACTTACAGTTACAAAACAATAAACTACTTTTATAGTGCATAAAACAAAATATGACAACAAAATTGTGAGGTTTGACCATGCGCAAATGAACTCAATGTGTTATTCGTTATGCAATATGCATTGCTTTTTAAAGGGATGGTTCACCCGAAAATTAGAGCGTTCACCCTCACCCTTCAAAATGAAAGCACTTAACAAATGCCGGGTAATTTCAGTACAACGGCAACACACTATTTAAACACACTTATTAAAGCACCTAAGTGTGTCAGCAAATATTCTAGCAGTCTTTTAAAAATTATTTTAAGATTTTTTGATCGAGTTTTTGCAACACACATAGTAGTTTGTGCAGCTCCAGTTTTACTAAACAAAATTGCACTTGCAAATATTAGACAGGTTTTCCAAACACTCCCCCATCTTCTATTGGTTGGGCAAACAAATATACCCATCCCAATCTCATACAATTGGTTAAGCCATTAAGTTGAGCCGGTTGGGATGCTTTTCAAGGAAATTAATTAACAAATGTAAAAACATTCACACTGCATCAATTGCTTTTTTTAAAGGGATTTAAATGAACAAGTGGGTTTACTTGTTATGTGCCCTGTGCTTTGTAAATTAATCTTACAAATACATTAAATAACATGTCACAGGAATGGATTTTAACAGGTTCCCTGCCCAAGAACTTTAGTTAAACTTTGTAATTACAGATGTAATTATAATGATGATATTTGTTTATGGGGGTGTGGGAGGGGGGTGTCTCTGCTTTCATCTCAGTCATAGCAATTAGCTTTAAATTTAGTTGCCCAACAACATATATGAACTTAAAGCCAAGAGCCGCCATAGGGTTACAGTAGCTACACCCTGACATTTTGACATATGTTCTTTTGCCTTTTTCTGCTTGTGGAATGTTTTATGGATGCATTCCAGCTTCATCAAAAAAACGGAACAGAAATGACCGGCTGGGAAGCCGGCAACTCAGAGTACAAGGCATGCAATGCGAGGGTGGTGCTGTTGGATGGATTCAAAATTATTCTGAGCTAAGTTTACATTGTTTTTTAGAAGCTTGGCCTCTGAGAATCTGCTAAGTCAACTAAAATTGTGTTTAAGCTTTGCGGCTACTCCACATCTTATGTAATACTGGCTTATAGATTGGCATGTCAATCACTTGCTCAATTTGCTCTCCTCTAGAAGAACTAGAAGTGAACCCCCTTTGTTTTCATAACCTTATGGTGCTTCGGTTGCTGCTCACCCCACAATTGTTTGGTTTCTGAAGGCTACACCCTTGTGTTGCGAACAGCAGAGAATACCGACCATTACGTGACCCCCCCCCCCTTTTTTTATACATGAGTCCCCACAGAGTGAACAGTTTTTCATAGGAAATCATAGGGTGATGGCAACCAATCTCTTTTAATCACAGCCATGAATATCAAAATAAAATTCTATATAAAGACTGAGTAGCACTAACAGCAAGGAAATAAATCATTAAATGACAACATATGAACTGCTTTTAAAACTGTTGGCAAGGTGCAAGTCAACACAATACATGAGCTCAAATGACCTTCTTTCAAAATAAACCTACGTTCAAAAACAAAGTAACCACAGCAAAGGACAAAGGAAGCTAATGTTGCCATTCTCAGCTTTTATCTTAGCTAACTTTTTTCCACAGTATAGTATTGAAGCCCATTTCTGCCACTGAAAAAAATGGGTGTCAGTGTATGTGTGTGTGTGTGTGTGTGTGTGTATATAGATATTAGGGGTGTAACGGTTCACAAAACAGTAGTTCACAAATACAGTCGTGTATTTATTGAAACTAACAGAGATCCACAATTTAATTTCATGGTGTATGTGTCACCAAAGGCTTACATGCATGTTCACGTTCACATCTATATTTTAAACAGAGCCGCACAGTTTAAAATCCAAAGAAGAATTGTTTTTATAACTAACAGCACCTTCATGGTTGCCTAGTAACAGCAGAGGCTACAGAAGCGCGAGCGCCCAAGCGCTTTGAAATTGGTGGAGGAAGTGATGCGCCTTGCATTTTCCACGCGTTTTTAGACGTACTCTTAAGAGAGTAAGTTACATTTAATGTTAAAGTATCATTAACGCTTATATGCATTATTTTAGTGTGTTAGGGCAGAACGATGCAGCTCTGGTTAAACAGCTGGATGCTGGGTTGAAATTGCTGGAATTGGTCGTGGCTTCACAGGGCTAAAGGTGTACTTTTATTTAAGGGATGTACACATGTCTTCAGACAAATGTCAATACAGTATTTTTTCAGAACCTGTGCTTGGCTTATTATTCAATTCAACTTATTTGGCTACTGTAAAATTGGCAAAGGGAAATGATTACCTGAATGCTGCAGGGGTAGTTTGTAATGTGCGCGTTTCTAGTTTTCGTCTTTTTGTATATATTTTTGTATGTATTTGTATATATATATATATATATATATATATATTGTGGCTTGGCGAAGAACGACACGACAGAGCAAGACTTGAGACCCGGAGGGTGATATTTAATAGGCACGATGCAGCTCTGGTTAAACAGCTGGATGCAAATGGGGCAGGCTTGGCTGGACCTCTTTACCTCGGCCACCAGGTCGGGCCAATGAAAATGGTCTCTGATCGCTCCCGGCCTTCCGGTGGTAGGTAGCGTCCGCCAGCTCCATACCATCAACAAGTTCAGGTACCGTCTTTGGGCCCCTCATCCCGGCCGCCTGCCTCATTCAGCGGGGCAGCGCTCTTAGCATCCGGTCGACTACTACCCGTTCAATGACTGAATCTGTGACGCGACCCCCCAGGTGCCAGTGTTCGGCTAACCGCATCAGATCAGCGGCCTGGGCGCAGGCTGGCAGGCGAAGTTGGTATTCCCAGTCATGAAATCATTGGGCAGCCGCCATGTATGAGTGTCCGAGGCATCCGAGAATCTCCCTCTTCAGCTCATTATAATCGGAGCCAGCACCGCAGGCCAACTACCTCTTGCCCAACCTTCCATGTTGGCGACAGACTCAAACATCTTGAGCTAGGCTTCGATGTCATCATCTGTGGTTATTTTGGGTAGCAGTCGACCAGCTGTCACCCTCGGATCCGGAAGTGGGACATTCTGAGCGGCTGGTAAGCGAAGTTCCGCTAAATATCCTTCCATTCTCTCCTAACGTTCCATCAGAAGGTTGCTACTGGTGGATGCTAACCTCGGTGAGTTGCCTCAGAAGTTCCTCCATGCAGACGGGGAGGAGCACGTGCCTGCAACAGAAAGACCGGAAGTGAATGTCGGGGCAAAATGGCAGTGTAAACAAAGGTGAGTCTTGCTCGTCAGCGTTCTTACGTCTGATCTTCTGCCCGGGAGCCAATTGGTCATGGCGAGTCTATAGGAAGAATGGCAGAGAGAGCAAGGTAAGTTCACACACCATCGGAGATAGTTCTCGTCCGTCTGGGCTGTGATGCCGATTTATATTGGGTTTTCAGCCCTGACCGATTGGTCTGTGGTGAGTAGCTCCAGGTGCAATTCGTGTGTTGCCAGGGTGATGCTGATTGTTCCTCGGGATTCCTGTGTGTATATATATATATATATATATATAAAACTCACAATTCTGACTTTATATCTTACAATTTCTGGCTTTAAATTTTGCAATATATGCAATATGTTGCAATATGTTCACATGTTTTGTCAGTAAAGACAGTCCTGTATTCAGTGATATAACTCGCAATTCTGACTTCATAACTCACAATAGCGACTTTATATCTAGCAATTCTGACTTATATATTTCACAAGTGCAAGAAAATAAGAAAAAGTCAGAATTGTGAATTTGTATCACGCAATTCTGACTTTTGTGAGATAAAAGGTTGCAGTAACCATTTTTTTAAATAGTGGCGGAAACGGGCTTCCATATGAATATGTTAATGCACAATGCAATTTTTTTTCTAGATAAAGGGCAAAATTATGCATGTTTAAATCCCACTTGTATATATATATTTGTTATAAATATACTTGTTATATATATTTGTATAAATGGCATATTAAAGTGAACATGAAGCTTAGAGATTTGTTTTAGAAAAAACTCATCTAAAAAATAATGAGACCAAAGAATCTTGTAGACCCACATGTCCATAATTACAAAATTGCTACAGCCTTCACATTGCATTCATGAAATGGCTATATGGAGATTTTATAGAGTTGAGTGTACACGTGACTTCCAGTTACAGGAGAATGGTCACAGAAAAAAGGCTAAATTAATGCTTTATTTTAAATAATATATTATTTAATTGCTCTGCGATTCCAACAATACCACTGACTGCTTTAACTTTACAGATATAGAGCAATAACATTAGATAAAGTTTTGATATAATAACTAAAGAGGCACTTACAGTATTCATGTTGTTTTATTATTTTACACATAGACAGTAGAAAGTATAAACAAGTTAAACTATAGGATATCATTTTTCCAAATGAAATAGATGGGTATTACTAGATACAGTCATTGCCAAAATTGTTGGCACACCTGAAATTTTTCCAGAAAAACAAGTATTTCTCCCTGAAAAGTGTTGCATTAACACATGTTTTGCTATACACATGTTTATTCTCTTTTTGTGTGTATGGGATTTTTAAAGTATGTTTGGGGTCATTGTCCTGCTGGAAGACCCAAGATCTTGGATGCAAACCCAGCTTTCTGACACTGGGCCCTACACAACGACCCAAAATCATTTGGTAATCCTCAGATTTCATGATGCCTTGCACACAGTCAAAGGCAGCAAAACAACCCCAAAACATCATCCCAGAGGGATTTTGGCTTACTCAAGTACATTTTGGCGGACTGTAGTCTTGCTTTTTTATGTCTTTGTGTCAGGAGTGGGGTCCTCCTGAGTCTCCTGCCATAGCGTTTCATTTTATTTAAATGTTGAAGAATAATTTGCATTTACACTGATGCTCCCTGAGCCTGCTTGAATTTTTTTGGAACTTGTTTGGGGCTGCTATCCACCATCCGGACTATCCTGCGTTGCAGCCTTTTATCAGTTTTTCTCTTCCGTCCACGCCCAGGGAGGTTAGCTACAGTGCCATGGGTTGCAAAATTCTTGATAATGTTGCGCACTGTGGACAAAGGCAAATCTAGATCTCTGGAGATAGACTTGTAACCTTTAAGTGAACTTCTCTCCTTTTTATCTGCTTTCAGGTGTGATTTTTATATTGCCCACATCTGTTTATATTGCCCACATCTGCAATACTTTTCTGTGAGAAATACTTGATTTTCTGGAATAATTTCATGGGTGCCAACAATTTTGGCCATGACTGTATAAACATTTACTTTCCAAGAACAGGGAGTCACCAGGTTGTAACTCCCAGTTTTGTTTACTTCATCTTTATCTGGACTATATTTATTTTTTTACGCAATCTACTGTAAAGTACTAGCATGAATGTTTGGCCAGTAGTAAATTACATTATGAAGATGAATTTCAGATTGTCACATTGTGTGTGATGTCTAATTTGAAGCGTAAGCTTTTATGGCCCTCACGTGTCCAATGGGCTGGCGGTGACAACCGACGAATTACAAAGAGAACCTACAAAGAAACTTGAACCTTATTATTATGCTGATGCAAACGTTTTATAAACCCAGTATTTCGATCACAAAGTGCATTGCAAATATTCCTAAATAGAACTGTTGTTTTGCCTTGTTCTTTTAAAGTTTGAAAATGTGCTGTTTTGGTCAACAGCTGTTTTCCATTTGCCATCCTTTACTTCATACTGGTAAAAAATGGGTCCCAATAAGTGTCCAAAAAAAAGAGAACAAGTCTGGTCTGGACAACCTTGAAACATCCCTTTTTAGACACTCATGGAAATTTCACATTTGCCAATCTAGCAAAATCCTGGTAAATGTATTGTTGTGGTGGACTCAGATGTAATTTCCAGGCCCACCGCCCCCCCTTGGCCTTCACGTTATGTGATAAAACACTTGAGAGAGGGCTTAGCTAATGGAAACAAAAGACAGAACGTGAGTGTCTGCTTTTTTTAATTTTACTAGTGAAGTGGTCTGACATGTGACTAAAAACAGAGTGAAATTCAGTCAGCCAAACTGTTATTTCATCAAGGCTTTTCCAGCTGTGTCCCTTGTGACCCAGTTATTTTTGACAGCAATTAAAAACAGCGAAGGAAGAGAGAAAAGGCATGAAATGCCACCACGAATATTTGACCTTTGAAGTGTAGATTAATCTCCTAATTCAGTTTGACAGCATGGTCAAAACCTTAGGACATTGGCAGTTGGGTTTAAATTGTGTCAGTGTTTCGATCCAAAACACACTCTTAGAAAAAAGAAAATATTATTATTCGAAAAACTCGTTGTTGGAACACATGGGTATTTCTTAGCTAATTTTGCACATTTGGGAAAATGTGTCTTATGGAGGATCCACCAACATGAGCACAAATCAATACAACGTGGACTTGGTTGAAATGATTTTTTTTTCCTCATAGTGTACTCATTCATTATAGGCTCCTTTATTTATTTATATATATATATATGTATATATATGCACTATATATGCACAAGTGCTTCACAATTAATCATATTGCAATCGTGATGTCTGCCTATGCGATTTCATTACAGCAAATGTTGCAATTATATTAAATAAACAAATGCATGTGTGGACGTAACAAGACATTCATTCTTGCATTCACACCAGACGCGAATGAAGCGGTGAGCGCGAGTGATTTACATGTTAAGTCAATGCAAAGACGCAATTAGACATCCTGCTGGCATGTGCAGTGTGAAACCGGCATAAACTCGAAATGTTCAAGCGTCCAACTACACGCGAATAGCGAGATATATCGCCCAAGTCGCCTCAGGTGTGAACGCACTTTAGCAAAGAGGGAGCTGAAAAAATTATTGGCACACTGGACAAGAGATACCAAAAGAAATATACTACGTATGTGTTACATCCTGCTAAAATGTTTTGGGACAACATGTTAAAATATAAAAATGGGTATTTGTTTTATTTATCTGTACTTTTGACTTTTTAATTTTATTTTAAAGTTAATTGAATGTAATTTAATTCAGTAATGTAAAGATATTACTGTTATTTAATTTTGTACATTTTAGTTTTAATTTAAAAACATTGTTAATTTTTAGTTGTTGCTAGATTGCACTGTATACTGTATCTCAGTTGAGAAGTACAGATTTCAGCATTATTAGTAATCTGTTTGTGCATTTTCCTTGAAAACAAGCAAGTTGAGTCAAACCATCGTATCAAATATCGTATCGCAATCGCAAATCGCAATTTTGACCTTAATAATCGCAATGTGACATTTTTCCGAAATCGTGCAGCCCTATTATGCTCTCTCTCTGTCTATATTATGACAACTAGAAAAACAAATGAAATATACTAGAACAGTTAAATTCCTAATAGTAATTCCAATTTGCAATAGCCTGTTTTTCTGTTCAAACAACAGCGGTTGAGTGCATTTATTCAGTAAACAATACAACCAGTACAGTCGAGTTAGCACTCTAATATTTTCTGTAATGACTGACTGTTAGATGACACTGCACTGAAGCACACTGTCATTGAGCTTGTTACATAAATAAAGCCTACAGCAAGGCTCTTGTAAGTTCTTCATGAGCCGAGAAAACAATAAACCCTAACGGTTTTAGTGTTACACAATATGAATCAATATAAAATGTATTTTAAACAATTGGAAGGCTCAGGAAACAAAAAACAACCTTTAAAACAACTACTTTTCAAATGTCATATAATAGTATCATTATTTTGGTGCTTTCCATTCAAGCTTCATATAATATATGATAGAACACCTCTTCTTGAAAATAAACATGTGGAGACAGTCTAGCTCAAGTGAAAAAAGAGTGGGTTTTTGGGAAAAATAAAACTGCAAAAGTGGTGTCTTTGTATAGAAATTTGCTTACAGAAGGAAGCAGCAAAGATCGCCCAGCTAGCACTTTACAGTCCATCCCACTATTCTACCCTCTTCCAATTATAGGCTAATTTTACACTTCAAACTGCACTGTCATGCAGTAAATGAAAATAAATAACCTCTGTTTAAAAAAAAGGTTATTATTTTGACAATTCTATATTTTCCCTTTTGGAGACAGTACATATCACCTAAACCAATGATAACCTTCACCGGATAGGGCTGTTCTACAAACACAGTGTGGGAAGCACTGGCGTATGCTTGATTATGTTAGCAATTGTCATTGTGTTTATTTCTTCATAGCCACAAAGAGCCATGTTAGTTTAACATGATTAGTTTACCTAAGCCATGTCAGCAAAACACCTAGTATCTAGCTCATTTATGTGGAAATGCGTGGAAGCTTCCTGTCAGGAAGATTGGGAGTATTTCCACGGGGCAATCCTTCACCTGCTTCCCCAAACCTAGCACTTGAGGTTAGCCTAATTCAATTAGATGAGTCAGAGTTAAGCGGAGCCAAGACCAGCCCAATGACCCAGAATTGTAACTTGGTGGGATGTAAAGGCAATTTGAAGGAGTTCCATGCCAATTTTGCGTCATCTGGTCTCGCCTTTGACACATTTTACAGTGCCCAAGATAATTAAGATGAATGATTGACTTACAAGAATGTCTTTCCTGGCTCAGTGGCCTGGCATTAGTCAACATTAAATCAAAACTGACCCTATTTCCTATCTTAATGTATATTTCTGTAATTTAGATTAATTCACCAATGTGTTCATTCTAACTAGAGAGTCTTAATTTGGCTTTCCATCCACAAATTTGTATGTGAATTTTAGAATAAAATGACCAGGGCCCATATTTATCAAGCTTCTCAAAGTGCCATTTTAGTTTTAATGCTCCTACTTTCAAAGTTAAGTATAAAAGCAAGTTATCAGATTTCTTAAAGCTAAGAATCACTCTTACTCTCCCATTATTTAAGACGGCTCGAGGGGTCTATCAAATGATGGAGCTGAGGAGACAGATGTACTGTACATGTGCAAATTTTTTTTTAGAAGAGTTCATGTTTGATGACGAGCTGTTAGTCCAATTGTTACATTTCCACTGTTATTGAAAATCAGTAAAGCAAGGATTATATGCTCTTTAAAAACACTCCCGTTATAATCAGTAAAGGGATCTACACTGTATGATGAATAAATCTCTTACCCTTATTTACACTCCACATGTCTGCGGCACGTTACGGCTCTACTTGCTCACTAGAGCTGATATATGCTGATAAATACAGTACAGGCCAAAAGTTTGGACACACCTTCTCATTCATTGTGTTTTCTTTATTTTAATGACCATTTAAATTGCTAGATTCTCACTGAAGGCATCAAAACTATGAATGAACACATGTGGAGTTATGTACTTAAC
>JAUMHR010000072.1:15882497-15895975 GCA_032361145.1 Enteromius fasciolatus | reverse complement strand
ATGTTCAGTGCTTTGCTACAATCTGTATTGTTAAAAGCGCTATATAAATAAAAGTGACTTGACTTGACTTGACTCTCCTTTGACTTCAATGGTATTTTTTGTCAATAGGGTCCATCAACTGTTACCGCATTTCTTCAACATCTCTTTTGTGTTCATCAGACCATCTCACTGAAGTCATGAACGTAGCGTGACTCACATCATGACTCTCTCCGCTGCTGAGAAGGGTGCTGGATGGATTGGAGGAGTGGTTCAGCACTAGACGCTTCCTCGTTATTCGTGGAGTGCTGCTGATAAAGCTGGATCTCACCTACAAAGAACATACAGTTTAACAAAGGAACTTGTGGTGGATAATAAAACTATTGAAAACAAGACATCCTGTACATATGCAAGACATTCATTCTAGTGGGAGACGTTTGAGGACATGATGTCAACCTGTCCACAGATGCGGAGCATGACTTTGGCGTAAACTCCTCTCCTGCCTCTCTGTGTGGCTTCAGCAAGAAGCTCCGGAGTCCAAACCCCTTGCCAGATCAGACACCTTCACAGAAAGAGTTTCTCAGACAAATATCCGAGTCTCATTCATTGAGTTCATTTTATAAATATGGGCTTGGCTTAATTTGACAGTTAAATGATGGTAAGTTGCTTGTTAATCAAGACAACTATACATACACTTGACTGACTGGATTCTGGAACGGTTTAAGTGCTGTTTGTTAGAGACGCAAACTATAGTATTTCAATTCATATTATTAGTGTCTTTTTTTAAATATTTATCAGGATAAGTGTTATTTTTGCATTTAGTTCTTTTTTGATATTTTGTATTAGCTTTTATTTTTATATTTAGTTTTCATTTAAGTTTTAGTTAACATTTTAATAATTTGTTATATACTTTGATCAATTTTATTAGTTTTTTGTTTTATGCGGTCATTTAACTGCGATTAACCGCAAACAAAATACAAGCTTTTGTGTTTATATACAGTTATAAATTATAGGAATATACATGCATACATACACACATATACATATATACACACACACACGCATGTACACACTCATCCACCACTTATTTTGGATGCATTTAATCTTGAATGCTCATTTGACAGCACTACTTTATTTTTTTGTAATAATTATTTTAGTTAGTTGCCAAGGCATGTCCTTAATGCAAACGACTGTAATAATTTTAGTTAACTGCCAACGTGGATGAATTTAGACCAACTGATTTACTGCAGGGCAGTGTTGTAATCATAAGATTCAGTGCACTTGCCTGGAGTGAGGTGAAAGAGTCCCGATGACCTGTGACTTGACCTCTGGACCCAGCAGAATCTCCACAGAGATCTCTGTATCACTGGAGAAGGATGACCATTCCCCTAAACCAAACACTATCAG
This sequence comes from Enteromius fasciolatus, assembly GCA_032361145.1. NCBI lineage: Eukaryota > Metazoa > Chordata > Actinopteri > Cypriniformes > Cyprinidae > Enteromius > Enteromius fasciolatus. The sequence goes on along the minus strand of JAUMHR010000072.1, from coordinate 15,894,592 downwards.
CTGCTTCGGTAAAGGTAACGGCATCTGAACCTGGTACGTTGTCCGGTTGACATTTCTACATAAGGGTAGATCAGAGAAAACCACAAAACAGTGCGTCACACAGGAAAGTGGTCACAAGCATGTTATTCGATTGTGTAACGCTCGTTCAATTCAAAACCATGTTAAGAACGGTTGTAAACGAGGACGTTTCATGACAATGCATTAAACACATGCCCATAATCAACTACCCTGTTGACAAAAAACAGCATATGCTGTAAGATGGTCCTGATTATGTGCCGTTTAAGCTGGTCGTGTAGTGGTTAAAGATGGTCCTTAACTGGTCATGTGCTGGTCTTAAGCAACTAGGTCTCTAGGACCAGCACATGACCATCTTAAACCAGCTTATGACCAGCTAAGGACCATCTTAAACTAGCATTCATGTTTCAAAACCTACCTAACCAACATATGTGGGGTTTTTTTATCAAACATTGGCACACATTTAAAAAAACGGTATATATTATAAAAGTAGAATTTACTCTGAAAGTTACTTTGACTTTGATCAATAAAATTTTTTCCACAATATAAGTTTATGACATTATATATTTGATATAATTTATGACTTACAATTTCAGCTAGTAATTTATTATTATTTTACAGTCTATGGTCACATCATTGGTTTGATAGGTTTGTTTCTTGCAGTTTTGCTGCAACACAAAATGTCCTCCGTTCTAGTCTAGATACCTCTTAATAACCTTTTTCATAAACATTTGAGAGGATTTCAAATAACCACACACACACACACAGACACACACTAAACTTCGTTTTTTCTTGGCTATAATGAAGGCAATGTTCAACGACTCTTTCGTGGCCAGAGATTTCTAGAAGTGTGACAACAAACTAACATGTTTGGTTAAGCAAAACAACAATATTAGGTCGTACAGTGAAATAACGTTAGCTCAAATAAAAGCGCCAACCGTATAAACTGTCGAGGAGCTTCACGTAAAGACCAGATGGCATAAAAGTGCACTTTGCCCATGCTGTCGCTTCAGGATCGATCCAACTCCTCCAGGGATCTGTCTGTCTGTGTGCGGCCTTCTCAACTGCAGCCAATCTCCCGCGACCTCCGTCCATTTATCACCTCTGTGTCACGCGCTCCGCCACCAATTAACATCTCTACATCTCATTGAGTAACAACTCTGGAAACATCCACTATTAAAGAAAATATATAATAAATGAAATACATGCAAAAACGTTCTAAATAAATAAATAAATAAATAATAATTTATACTTAAGTAAATACTATATAATGTTTAAGACATTTAAGACATTTAAACATAATAATACGTAGTAAAAGACATAATAAAATTATTTTATTGTTTATTATGTGCTGTTTATTTTCAATATATTATATATTTCTATTATTTATTTACTTTCGTTTTTAATATTTGTAGTAGGCTACTTAAGCTTATTTGAGTTTGTTGCCAAGGCAACATTTCTCTTTTTCATTTTGTTTCATTTCTTCAATACAGTAACAGCACGCACAACACCAAATATTGGAGTGACAGCATTACTAAAATCTACATTTTTCAATGAATTCATTAAAATATGCAAATAAAAAGGAAATAATCGTGAATGGCAAAATAAATTTACAAGAAAATGTACACAATTAAAAAAATAAATATTACAAAAAATTATTTAATTAAAAAAAAAAAAAAAATTTCGTTAGATGGAAAAAAACAACCACAACAAAAACTTGGCCCCGTATTTTATTTAAAATTTAATATTCCTGAATTAATTAAGTTGTTAAAAATGAATTCGTTCATAGCAGTTGTCTTATAGGACTGATCATCAATACTTAACGGAGAAGAATTTCAATAATTAAAATATTCTCAGTTTCTTAATAAATTAAAACGTGTGTAAATGTATATAAATATATCAGTATTTTTTCAGTTTAACAGCGCCCTCTATCTAAAACATGAAAAAATAGCAATTTTAACTTTGCTGTTACTCAATACATTACTCTCAGTTTAAGGGAAATGATGCTTGTACTCAAATGAACTATTTTTACAGCTGAGAAAGAACTTTTTATGGTTATTTTAAGAAGGAAGTGCCATGTACTGAAAGGAAGGAACCATGAAACTGTTTGTGCAACAGGCAGCAACTACACACTCGACACACTGTCAATGTTTATTGTGAATAACAAATAGCAAAACACACAACTAACGAAAAACAAGAAAAGGATGGCAAACATATATCATATGCATTTCATACAAAAAAAAAAGATACAGAGAAGGACAAGCAGAAAAACACATTGGCAGAATCGAGTACCTCAGCAGCACAATGCAACAGTCTCTCCAGACATGCAAATAATAAAGGTACGCAGAGAAACTCACACCATCCACATTTGCAGTGTGATTTGGTATTGATATAATCAAGAGTGTTTCAATTAAATAATTGTATCCCACAACCCCCGCTGGCAGCGTTTAGTGTGGCATGTTGCATTTGATAGAAGCAAAAAAAAGGGTAGTTTTATAATTTACGTTGGTAAAGAGGCATCAGCTAAGAACATAAACGTACATAAAACATCTTCAACAGGATATCTGCATTACGTCAACACAGACCGAACTGATGCCAAACAACCCTAAATCATGCCTGGGACATGCAAATATTGGTTCGGTTATGCAACAAATTAGCTTTTGTGGCAGGAAATGGTTTAAAGTTGTAAAGAAGCTGGCTTTGACCATTTCCATGAGTAGTAACCCTGGTGACTGCAGCGATAGTCATCTCGGTACAGTATACAACCGCCATAAAAACATATTTAAAAAACGCATCCTAACTATCTGTGGCTTCCAGTGTCTTTGTGGCTGAGAAAACAGTGTGTCTGACCTCAGAAGCCCTTCCTATGCGCTGCTCTGTGGAGTATTATATGACATAAAACAACAAAAACAACCAAAGAAACCGAAAACACTCATGTGTCATTCCCTGAATCGACAGTGACCTCTGCCACGTCACCTGCATTGCCTTCCTTGTTTGCTTTTGAATTGTTAATATGAACTGTATGAAAAGCATTTGACCCGATTCACCACCCATATACTTTCCCTGATTACTCTGTAGTCCCTGATATACAATGCCACAGTTGTGTTGTGGTGTCAGACTATACACTTATAAAACATATGGACCTTTTATATGAAATATATCCTTTTGCACATAACATCTTTAAGCCACATAAAACACTACATTGCACGTATCATGAACCTCATGATTCCATTCACTTCAAAAGCATTTATATATATATATATATATAGAAGTCATTTTTTGATCTATGATAGGGCTTAGATAAAAGGAAAAGCACAAATCAACAATAGCAAGAATTCTACAGTAATTTAATACATACGATCAAAAATAGTATCACTGAAAGCTTCATTTTAAATGTGGACTTGATTTCTCAGGCACTGTAGTACACTCTGTAGTACAGAGTCTTATTCCGCCAGAGCGAGTATGAGTTGTCGAACTTCAGCTGGTATGTACCTTCTCCTGGAAACTCGTGGCTCCCGCTTTGAACCGCCAGATGACTGTCCTGACGGTACACAGGCAGGATTTCTCCCAAGTTTGCGTTGGCGACTGATTTAGAGCCCTTCTCAACATCTCCGGGAACCACAGGGCCTGTTTGACAAAGCAATCGGTCATATATCATTGAATGCATCTGCTTATTTTAAGCTTTGTACAAAAAAGGTTTCACAACATTAACATTAAATATGTTTTTCTATCAATAATGGAGTCATACGATGCGATTTCAAATTTTCCTTTCTCTTTAGAGCGCATAAAGTTTCAAAGACTGAAGTCTCAAAACCAAACAGATATTCTTCATAAAAGTTATGACTCATACACACCCCCTAAAGTGGCTCCTTTAAACACACCTCCACTTTGCTACATCACAAAGTGGGGGCGTGTTTTTACACCACAGACCAAATGTTTATGCAAAGAAAGAAGGCAGAGCTTTTATTCCAGCTGCCATGTGCTTGACACGCTGTCTTTTCTTCCTCTGCAAGGACAGTGTGGCGCTTCTGACTCACAACCTTTAAGTAAGTTAAGTTTTCTTATTAAAAGAACCTGCTACTTATTATTCAAACGCGAGCAATTATGGGTAATGCTTGTTTTTCGTTTCTCCAATCACGAATGCAGACATGATGTTATGTTTATGAGGCGCAATACAACGCCACACGTAAAAGGACAGTATAAGTCATGATAATCAGTTGTTATTATATCTCCACATCTCGTTTATAATGCGTTTTATTGTTGAGGTGTGATAGTGCCGGGACGCGGCATCCTCGCATGATAAGGAGCGAAACATTTCCGTCAAACACTAGCGGAGCACACCTCACTTTTTAAGAACGATTAGCTTTTTACAAATCGACCTGTTTCTGGAGGCGGGGCTTATATAAAAAAACAAATATGTACAGTATGTGGAAAATAATTTGTTTTTTGCACCTTAAACAGCAAAAACACTTCGCATTACACCAAATACACAAAACAATGTTGTTTTTAGCAAAATCATATGAGCCTTTAAAAAAAAAAAATAAAAAAAAAATAAATAAATTAGTATTAATTTAGAAATGTATAAAGTCAAAGACAAGTCATGTCACTTTGAAACACCTCTCGGGAATCTAATATCTTATATCCTTGAATGGGGAAACATCAAATTCTCCAAAACTGTTCACTAAGCTTACGACTAAATTTCATTTTTGAAATCACCAATGAAATCTGACAACACTGTGTCACAAATGGTGTTTCTTTTGCTCGAATAGCATCATAAAAAGCTTATTTCTCAGACGAGATCAGTCAGTGTGCATGCGCAGTCCTAGACGGAACTTCATGCACTAACTTGACAAATACTACTTTATTCGCGAGGCGGGGCTTACTGTGATTGATCAGCCATGTTAAGCATTGCATTTTCCCCCATTCAAAACTATATGAGTGACTCGTCTTAGGTACTCTATAGTCTCTGATAAAAGTTTCTCAAATTATGAAAAAAAAATTATGGAAACTAAAATTGGCAAGAATGCTAAAGCGTCATTATAACGGTCACACTGCACGAAACACCCTAAAAGTAGGCTTTTTAATTACTGAAACCATAACAGTTTTATTTCATTATTTGGATTTAGGGTAAAATATGACCTGGACAAAATATTGAAAAGTTTCTTGAGAGTCACCCAGTACCTAATAGTCACTAAATTAAAAAACTGGCCATCATACACCATAAAACGCTAAATCACTAAAAGTTTAAACTTTATTATTTTCATCACAACAAATTCACACAGAAAAATGTATTGCTACTATAAGACATGTTACAAATGAAAATGACTCAAAATGAATCAATCATGTTTGATATCCTCCTAATCAAAAGCCGAAGCTAGGGGTGTGCGATATATAACGTCTGCGTTTAATTGTTTTTCACATTTTACAAGTATTTTACAAAAACCCATTCGAAACACCTGCAGAGCGCAGGCATACATTACATGAATTCTAGTCAAGTGCACTTTTTTATATAAAAATACATTTATAAAATGGATAGTTCCGGTCCTTGATTCTGATTGGTTGAGCTGTGTTCAAAGCTGTTGTACAATATGCTATATACATACACTTTTGTTTACACTTTATATGCCCCGATTTATTTTGTGAAACCTTACTACGTATTCGGAATAACCATTTTATAAAAGCAATAAGCCCCTTGAAGCTGTGGTTTACAGTAAATTTATAACAGCTAAGAGGGTTTTATATGGCCCTTATTACACGGCTTCGTGGAATACTCAATTCTGATTGGACAGTCGCACAACCAGTAAAACTAATAACACAGGATCATCCGGGTACTACGAATTATCTTGCTTGTTAGTAATTATACGTATCACTCGGTTGTCACTGACAGTTTGGCGCCATCTTGCGGCTTAAAATGCTTAATAATGAGTTATAATGGAGGACTTGAGCATTAATTTCAACATGTACAGAAAAAAACTAATTTTCAGCAGTGGATAGAAGATGACTCGACTGACTCCCCGGTTAAAAAAAACAAACCTAAAACGTAACTGGAAAACATGTGTCAGATTGTATTGGAAAAGTTTTTAATCGGTGTGAACCGACCACAATACAAAAGAAGGATATCGAAAATTTTAAGAGTCTGTTGTCCGTGGTAGTCCTTAAGATAAAATCAAAATAACACACTTAGCAAAATATCGACTTCGTTTTCGATAAAATCACAGAAAAGAGAGATATTTTTGTCAATATCGCACAACCCTATATGAAGCCAAAAAAACAACCTCTGTGACCATCATAGACTACGTGACTTTATAAAAATTCAGCTCAAATATACAGACTGGCTCTAACTTTTGGCAACTATTGTCAAGACTGTAAATAAGGGGGAAAAAAATGGGACAAGAATCATGTTCCAGCCATAATTACAATTACAATCCAGGTGGATTCTGTGTGGATAGACTAAGCAATCAAGGGACAAAAGACGACAAAGCAACCCTTTCAGTTTGTCTGAACAAAAGCAGGAAACAGGACAGGAAGTAGTCCCTCACCCTCCAGGTCATCATCTTCATCCTCATCGTCACTGGACTCGCTAATGTGGACAGTAATGGCTCGGCTTGTGACAGGAGACCAGTCAAAGTAAACCCCAAATCCAATGTCATAGCCGTCTGTGGCAAACTCCCAGCACACGCGCTTGGCCTCAGGAACAGTGGGCACGTGGACGGTCATTATGTCTCCGCGATACACCGTCACCATGCTGTCCTTCTCCTGACGCAGCTTCGTCTTCAGCTCCTTCAGGGCCGCGGAGGTCCACGTGGATGCTGGCTTCATCGGAGGAAGAGCTGCAGAGATGAATGATAATACTGATATTTAACACTTGGATTAAGTAGAAACATATGAGAATATTTGCTCAGCAGTTGTGTATTTGAATCACCCCAAATTCTGAAGAAAAAGAGGACAAGAACATGAATTTTCCTCTTTTCACCCTGACTGGTAAGAGTCTTAGAGTACAGTATTGTAAGCTTAGGCTCCAAGTAATCTATAATGATGCACTGAGAAGAAACCTAGGTGGCATAGCGCAAGTGAAACATTCGTGGGTTCAAGAGTTAATACTCTTAAAGCTGTATTAGGGAATTACATACAGTATATAAATTCATATGTCGGCTTAATGAGGACCTACTTAATATAAAGGTCAGCACCATTCATTATGAGTCTAGGATATGGAGACATTGGTACCAAACTGAGTACTTGTACAACACTGAGATGGTTTTTAAGGTTCTTGTATTTATGTATTGGATTTTGAGTCTGTAATAAAAAGCTTTTAGCGACACATGTAAATGTATGTAAATATTTTCAAAATGTACACTGTATGTGTGTGTATTTACATAAATACATAAATATACACAATACACACATATGATGGGCGATTAATCGTTTGACAGGACTAGGTTTTTATTGAATTGTGACTTCATTGTTATCATAAGTTCTCCCAAATACTTTCCATATTGAACAATACATATGTGATGTACATATTAAATTATTTCTATTTTTTAAAAGTTCTTTAACATAACAAAAAATACAAATACACATATTTGTGTATATCAATAATTCATAAATTATAAATACACAAAATGTATAGTAGAATAATTCATGCTGAACACACCTAATGTTGGCTCAGCCAGAAAATTTAAGTGTTAAAAAAAATTACTACAGTATCACTACACTTACAAGGACATCATAATTTAATATTTTTATATTTATTATTTTTAATTCATGTCATTGATGTATATTTACTGAGTAATCCATTATTTTGTCAAAATTATTTTATTATTATTATTATTATTGTTATTATTATTATTTATGCATTTGACAGACTTTTTTATCCATTTTGTTGCTATTAATTATAATAATAATAATAATAATAATAATTATTATTATTTTTATTATTATTATTAAAAAAATACACTTTCACCAAAAAATAAATAAATAAATACATACAAATCATTTAAATTAATAATGAATTAAACAGTTGATAAGCAGTCCAGCGTTTGCATTATATATTCAAATCTTTTACAGCAGCTTTCATCATGCTTTACACAATCTGCTCCTAAATATGCTGGGCCTGTATAAAACTTTTTGACTGCATAGAACTTGGCCTATATAATGTACACTGCATGCTATTTTTGAAAATCACGTGACCTGCCCGACAGCGACTGGACAGAAAACGCACACACTTATTGAGTTCATATATGGAAAGATTCTCATTTTTGGATGGTAAAAACTAGTCTTTAAGGTTGTGAACAGCACATTACAAATAGCACAAACATCCTTCTTTTTATCTGACAGCTCTTTTCTCGAGGGGCAATGATGAAAGATGATGAGGTGGTTTCCTGAGCTTAGCTTCACCTCTCTAATAGGGGGTGTACTAACCTTTTTTCTCCCCAGGGTGTGAAGTACTGCTCTCCTGTGAGTCACCCGCCTCTGCCTTCTCCAGAGATGCGCTGGGCTCCTATTGACAACATCACAATACATGCATACAAGCACTGAAGCGCAGAAGCTAAAGATATGTGACAGGCTTGAATTCACTGTACCTTGGTGGATTTCGGGGATTCTCTGTTATTGCTGTTGTCATCCATTTTAGTCTGGTTGTCCGGCTGAACTACTGTCCGGGAAAGGTCTGTGCTTTGAAGTCTTCAAAATGAAAGTGGAAAGGATGAGGTTTACATACCTTTGAAATCTAAAATAACCATTGTTGAGCTCTGGGGGGGGGGGGGGGGGGCTGCACAAACCGGTTTAAAGGGTTGTGTTCACAGTTTTTTTACGTTATAACCGGGAAAGAAGAAACAGACAAAGATGACAGTCTAGACTGAAGCTCGGATGTCTCTAGTTTCTCCATCTCTAGAGGAGCAAACACATGAAATATATAAAACATCATCACATTATCTGAATGAAGCTTCAGTTCTTCACATGACAACTCTTACCTTACTCAGAGGCGGCTTTCAATGCACCTCATTAAAAACTGAAACAAGAAGAAACAAAACAGTCCATACTGTACTTTAACATTAAATGTAATGACAGTAATGAATATAAGTAAGGCTGTTTTGCGCAGTCGTCATCAAGTGACACGTGAAGCACATAACGTACGAATCAGTTTTGACACGTCGAGTAACTAAAGTGAAATTCACCATCAAAGCATCAATCTCAGCACTGGAAAAAATACATTTGCACTCAAAGCAAAGCCACCCTGTGCGCTAAACCCACATGTACAGTATAGTTTCATAATATGATGTACACACACGTACCTGTGGCGAGCGTGTGATGCTGTAGATGCAACAGTGTTGCCTGACAAATACCGTTTGACGCCCAGGAAGTCCGCTAATTTGTAAATACGTGTTCTGAAGCGTAAAGTCTTTTCTGAATGGCTGCCAGACTCATACGGCTACATAATAAAAGTCCCCACATGCAGTTTGGGAAGAATCTGAAACATTTGAATTTTATATAAAATACGAAATATAAAGAAAATCACCGTTAAAGTCATTTAAATAAAGTTCTTAGCAATGCATATCACTAATCAAAAACTCAGCTTTGATATATTTGCAGAAAAAATCTTCACGGAACATGATCTTTACTTAATATCCTAATGATTTTAGGCATAAAAATAAAAATGTACTGTTGGCCATTGCTACAGATATACCCGTGCTCCTTAAGACTTTTTGTTTTGTAGTACAGAGTTACAAATACTTTATTCAGCAACAATGCATTCAATTGATCAAATGTGACAGTAAAGACATTTATAATACTATAAATTAATTCTGTTTCTAAATTCTTTTTAACTTTCTAGTCATCAAATAGTCCTAAAAATTTTTATTTTATTTTTTGTTATCATGGATTTTTGAAAATGGCCTTTCATAACACAGCTTAGTCATTCTTTTATTATTCTTAATAATAAAGTCATTATTTCATTCTTTTATTAATTGAAAAAATAAAACCTTTGCTCAGACCAAATAAAAAACCCTACATTTATGTAGGTCTATCTTATAAGCTACCGAGCCATGCTTTGATTCAGCCTCCCAGCTTTTATCTTTTTGTAACAAACTGTATTTGTTTTTACCGTGGCCTTTGTAATATAATTTGAGCTTTGTCTTTAACAGCATTCAAGATGTTTTTAATACTTTAAAACGCATTGTCATGTTAGCAGACAGATTACACTTTCACATGTGACCAACAATTCCACAACAAATATAAAATCTGACAGAGCTGACACATCTGATGGTGGTGACGAATCTGTAGTCATTTAACTATCAAATACATTAGATCAATCAAAAGTGTTTTAAAACAATCAAAGCAAGCAGGGAGTATGTTATTGTTCATAAAGCTTTTATTCAAGTGTCACATTTTAATATTTTAAACAATAAAAAAAAAAACTAATGTTGGTGACATCTGACGGAGTTGACAATGTAGTAGGTTTTTGCTGTTGATGCTAGATGCCAACGAAACCTGGATACAATTATCCAAATTTCAATATCATTTTCTCAGAAATTGGAAGATGGTGTTGACATATCATGGTTGTGACAGAGGAAACATTAGGATTTTAAATATTCTAGAACTATATAACTCTGACACTGATGTACTCTGCAGAGCTGAACTGTGGCAAGGGGGTCTTTTAGAGTGCCCCTGATTTTATTACATCTTAATGAATGTCTGACTGGGGGCACAACTTTCATATGAGATATTATGTGTGTTGCTTTTCATAAAACAAGGTCTTTTCATCAATAAAAACATTTTTATTAATTTGATAGCATATGAATGATTGAACCCTTCTCTGTGGACACACTGTTTTAGATGTTGTGAGTGGACAAAAAGAGTGTTAGATTTGGTATAGGCTATAAAACATCCTGCAAAGTTTTAAATCTAAAATTGCACAATTTATAATGTTATTGTCCCTCAAAAGAAAATATTGATTCAAAATCATTGAAACCAGTCATTTTTAAAAGGAGTCCCAAGCCATTTCACGCTGACACCAACAGGAAATATTAGCATATTGCCCGTCTTGTTGGTCTCTTGGTCTTGTTTTCTCTTGTCTGAATGAAAATGCTAATTCATTCTTCACCACTAGGTGCTGCTTTTGGAGCAGTAAAAATAGCGGTTTCCCTGGCAACGCTGCACACAATAGTGATGGGAGGTTCGGATCATTTTACAGACTGACCTTTGAGTCTCGTTCAGCAAAATGAAGGATTTTTTTTTTTGAGCCATTTCGTTCACAATATGTTATGTGTCGCTTCCCTAACATTCCCTAACACAGTCGTCCTACTCCCCGAGACGACTTGTTACATTAAAGATTTTCACAAAATGAACAAATCATTTAAGAACGACCCATCACTAGTACACAAAACATCACTGAGCTCACAAACGCTGCTTTATCAGGCATTACAGGCAAGATTAGATCAAAATGAGACCAATCACCACAGATTAGCGTCACATAGGGGTTTAGAAAAATGAATCGCTAAGCGAATCATTTGGGAGTCGATAAGCGAATAAGGCAGAAATAAATGCATATAATAAGACAAAGAAAGTGTTTTTTTGACCTTGCATGCATGTCAACCTGTTGATGGGGACTCCCAAAACCAAAATATGAGCCTTTCATTATCCATAATAGGGGCACTTTAATAATAATAAGAAATGTTTCTTGAGCAGCAAACCATCGTATTAAAATGTCACAGGTACAAATTATATTTTATAATATTTAAAAGTAGTAATATATAATAAAAGTAGGAATAATGTTCACAATATTCTTGCTGTTACAATCAGCCAAATATAAGCCTATGTATAATTTGTTTTACTTTATATTACATGACAGAAATAATTAAATATAGGCTAATTTATTAATCTGTCATTCTTGATTTTTTAGTTTTACTGACACTTCACTATTTATTCCCTTCTCTTAAAATAAAATACAAAATATATGACTTTATCTTCCATTTATTTTTCTTGCATTTACATTTTTCTTTATAGAAATGGCTGCCCAAATAGCTGCTTTTTGAATGCTAAGGTGATAATGTTCTGGGAGGTGGGGGTGTAAGTGCTCATAGCAT
>JAUMHR010000072.1:15836664-15858429 GCA_032361145.1 Enteromius fasciolatus | reverse complement strand
GTTAAAAAAATTAACGTAATTAACGACAAAACGTAATTAACGCCGTTAACGCGTTATTTTTGACAGCCCTAATTTTTAGATATTGCTACAAACAAACCCCAGCGACTTAAGACTGGTTTTGTGGTCCAGGGTCACATATGATTTGTTGGAATCAGACAAAAATGACTGAGCTACACCCGTTTGAAGTACGCAACATCTCGTTTACGTTTTCTAAAGGCTTCAAAATAAAAGCACCAAAAAAAACATACCTTAAAAATCCTTAGAAGTACCACCATAGAAAAAAATAAATAAGAACAAAGACATAAATAAGAGTAGAATCATTCCAAGTTTTGTGCGCATGCTTCGGTTGTGTCACTCCGCGCAAGAAAGATCCTTTTTTGAGATTATTTAAAATTTGACAATTTACCTATAGCTTTTCATCTGTATTGCAACTCATTTTGCCAGCACGGGTCGCATATATTTTATAATCACTAACAATTTGTTGAAGGCAGTTTAATAGAGTTTCTTACTGGTTTGATGTCACGGTGTAAAAAGCCAACTGAGTGGATGCTCTCGATGGCGTCCAGGATCTGCAGACCCAGTCGGAGTGTAGTGCTGACTGTGAAAGTGCCTCGGTTCATGCTCCTCCTCAGATCCGCTAAATTGCGGCCCTGCAATAGCCAAAAAGGCAAAAGTTAATCACCTTTGTGGGAAATATTTAATTTGATTGATATTTGATTTGAATATGCAGTTGTAAATAAATGCTCACAGACAAATCTAAATCCTCCATGCAGTTAAATTAATGCAAAAAGGAATACATTGACAGGTAATTCTTTATTAGGTTGATTTAATTGTCTGTTTATCATCTTTTTAGCTTTCTGTATACATTGCTGCACTCTCACATTACAACTTATTGGCTTGGAAGATTAATTGTAATATTCGGCACGCATTAAATTAGAATAAATGCATAACCCGTCAATCTCACCTGAAGCTCCATGACAACATAGTTAAAGCGATCATTGCGACCACATCCAACAAACCGACAAACGTGATCTTTTCCTGAAACAACAAGATGGCACTTCATTAGACTACATATCATTGTCACTTACTTATACAAGTCTTAAAGGTACAGTGACAAATAAGTCGTTTTAAATTTTAGAAGAAAAAGAAATTTTGTTTTGGTGCATGAAACAATAACAAAAATGTAACTGGACTGCAAAGAGGAAATGCTTCAAAAGTTTTGAATTTGGCCGCTTCACAAGACAAAACAGCAAACAGTAAGTGGGTTTCTTTTTCTGTCCTTGTGCTCCACTACTGCTCCTTCTAATGGAGGTCTGTCGAGAGGAGGGGGGTTTATGGCATTGGTTCAGTGCGGCTCAGCTCTCCTGGGACACTCTCTGGGCCGCAGTAGCAGATGAAACTGGCTTCAGTCTTATTCTACTCTCATCTTCTCCTGCCTTCTACCCCGACACACCCTACAGTCCCCCCGCAAGACCCTCTCTTACTGATATGCCTTTTCCTAGACTGTAACACAACTATGTATAAAAAATACTAGTAGATTTGCATATATTGTGTCATGTTTGTTTACTATCTGGTTGGGGGCAGCGAGTGGACAGAGAGATCTCCAGTCACAAGTCTTTCCCTCGGGAAGAGATAAAACCTCTCCGTCCTATCATACAGTCAACATGATACAAGTACATTGATTTTTTTGTAAGCAGAGTGGAGAGGTAAAGAAGGAGAAGACTGTAAAGGGAGGGAAACAGGATAATGATGGTGTCATTGCTGGGCTCTGCTAATTGATTTGTTGGTTGTTGTTTTTTTTGCCCACAGGGAAAGAAGACACGGTTTGATTTGAAGCTTGGCTACTGATCCTTACAGTCCGAAGAGCTGCATATTTTGCTCTGGTTGTCATTTTTAAGACTTCCTCTTTGAATCACAAAATTCAGGATTACATTTATCTGGCACAAAACTTTGCACATTTCAATGAGACTGTATTAAACTACTATATACAACCAGTAAAACAGAAAATAAAGTATGTAACATAATGATAAAAGAAGATTTCTAGACGTTTTTACTAATACAAAGTGACACAGGATACGTTTGAGGTCTGTGTTTTTTTAATGTTTGCATTTATATATGGAACACATTTATTTGATTGAAAAAACACCGTAGAAGAGTCTGCTAAATTAAATAAATAATAACGCAATTTAATTTTGTGATTACAAAGCCAACTTTTCAGCAGCTCACTTCGGTTTCCTTCTAATATGCTGATTTGGTACTCAAGAAATTATTATTTTTTTAATCGCTATTGAAAACGTTGTGCTGCTGCCTATTATTTCAATAAAATAATAAATAAAAATCAATAAACTTTGCTGTAATAGCTACTTTTTTTAGGATTCTTTGCTTAATAATAAGGTTAAAAGAACCACACTTATTTTAAATAGAAACAGAAAGCTTTACTGTGTCTGTTGGTCAAGTTAATGCATCCTAACTTATTTCTTTCGAAATAATCAAACTGAACACTTTTTGAAGGACAGCACATGAAAAAAAGGAAATTAGTGAATTATTGTATAACAATCATATTTATCTACTCTGCTTAATCACTTGCCTTGCAGTTTCTTCAACACCGCCACCTCCATCTTCAGAACCTGTTTGGGTTGTTGAGCGGACTCTGCTTTCAGAGCCACACTGGTGCGGTTCATCAGGTCCAGAGCCTCGTAGATCTCTCCAAAGCCACCACCACCAATTTTTTTCATCTGACGTAAAAAACATTAATGATTAATTACAGATGATTTATAAAAATAATTACTAAAATTTAATATAATTGAATAAATAAAATAATTTAATAAATGCATTATTTATTATAAAATGTAATGTATTTTTATAAAAAATAGCCAACACCTTATTTTACCCCTTATCTAGCTTAACTTTAGTTTGATTTAACCCATTAGTACACAGCCTAAATACATGTAATACATTTGAAATTAAATTAAAATTACAGAATATTATGCAGATATAAGCTACTTAAAATAATGTATATCAAGATTGTACTTAATTATAAGTAAGGAAAAATATAGCTACTCGATTCACTGCACGTGTGCTCTCCAACTGCACCACAGTATATTCTGCACAAGAATCAGATGCCCTTTTCTATATTTTGCTATTTATTTCTCTTGGCATCACATGTCTCTATGTGCCCTCTTCTGCCACTTCCTTTTTCTCCTTTAGATCTCCCTGTACAGTGACAAATCCGGTTTTCTCTGGGGATTATACTCGGTTGATTCAGCAGAGGGCTTATACAACATGTTTCGTCAGAGGAAGCAACGTATTACTGATCAGTGCACTAAAGGAGCTGTTCAGAGCGTGTGTTACAACAGATGAACACACACTGCACTACGAGATCAGCGCGAGGAGTGAGTCACTACCTGCCACTATCCGCACAGTAACTGAAAACAGTCTCGCTCACAAACGTAAGCGTAGGTAAACGTAGTAGCACATACGGATGCTCTTTCACAGTCTCTCTCTTTAAGAACCGTCTAAATCAATAACTAGACTGTCTGGTCCTTTAACAAGCTGAGCACTGCACTGATGTGCATTAGATGAAACCTGCAGACTTACTACTTTCCATCGTTCCTTCACCAGAATTCCCGTGGTCAGGATGTCTGTCTGCTCCTGCCCTGTGCTCATCCTTCCTGTGGTCGAGCTCGTCCCCTAACGCCAGCGACAGGGGACAGGGTCTGGCATTGGAGCCTTGTGGTGCCCACTGGACCCGGAGAAGAAAAGAACATTGTGTTAGTGTTGCTTCTGGCACTGTGACAGCATTTACAACGCACAATCTCCGGCTTCATAGTCAGTAATCAAAACTGCTAAATACAAATGAAATTATTTGATTAAACGAGCTGGATGCCCATGTGCCCGCAATTAAAAAAAATACAAGAAATTAAAGAAAGTAATTGTAAACATTTCAACTCATACTGTGCAAAATCTCCAAATGCATGTACTCAAATCTACTGTTACATCTATTGATGTATTGTTACACCCCTAACACATGATATGGGGGGAAAATTAGATATCACCATGGGCCTAAATCCTGAGGGGGACAGATACGTCCCCCCCGCCCAAAATCATAAAAAATAAATACAAATTGAACTGTCTATTGTGAAAATATATGCATGTGTAACTAAAATAATTGTGTAAGTAGAAAAAAAATACAAACACAAAAAATGCACTTCAAAATAGTTGAGCTCCCCCTCCCCTTCCTCGCAGTGGTTTGGCCCCCTAGCCTGCTATCCTAGTTCATCTCACCTACAAGTCAGGTGTGTGGCTGCAGCTCTGTTCATTAGTAGTTGTTGAACGCCAGTAAGTAATGCATTTTATTTACTTTAAATGAAGCGATTATCTTTAATGTAGTTGAGGCTGATTTATTAATAAATTAGTTGTGGAAACATTTTCCATGAATCTGCTATGTTAGCAATTAAGTTACTTATCTAGTTGACTTTAGCTTGTTGCATAGTGCACTGCAACTAACACGCCAAAGCCGTTTCCTGTGCATTGTTTTATTTGTTTATTTAATAACATTAACATTAATTAAGGAACTTCATTTATCGAACTTGAGACCCCTTTTGGTCACAAAAGGTGCACAGCTTTCATTCAGTTGGAGAAAGTAGTTTCCTCAGCATCTATATTGTGTAGTGCGCGCGGGGTGGATAAGCTAAATAACTCGACTATAAACAACATAACAAAGATTGCAATAAATAGTTTTGGAGAAAAACAATCTGCCTTTTCATTAAACCAGAGAAACACTTTGAAAATAACCATATCACGGCAAATAATTACAAATCTGTTTACATTAAAATAAGAATAAATGATTGCAAAGTGGCCAAGATTTTATTAAAATAAGAAAATGAGTCAATAATGCATGCAATAGTTACTTTCAAACCAAACAACTTTGTGTCGGTCAGCGTGCGAATTCAAATTATGCAAAATTACAGTAAATACCACCGCTCCTTTAATTTGGTTACTTTCTATCTGCCTGGTAAAATAGTTCCAAAAGAAACCAAAGAATCACGCTTTACGTAACGGTCTGGAACAGCGTATGTGAGTGTAGTGGAAAACACGGATTTCTATTCCTTGTTCCGATTCCACTCCGGGGTTTCCATGACACGCGCGTTGATTTACACGATGTTCTGGAACTGGAACTATAATAATTCAGACAAGTAGAGCAATACAGCGGAGAATGCCAACAACGACATATCATAATTGGGACGTTATTTCACCAATCAAATTAAAAAGAAATCTGTCTCGGTCTTGTACTAGTTGCGTTGAATACAAATATCAAGCGAATGTAAATGTAGACAGCAGTAAAGACATGATATAATCTCTTAGTAGTGACCTTTTCTGCCTCAGTGATTGTCAGCTGTCATTGTAAGACGTCAGCATACCGATACTAAAGGACTGGCTCTATTAAACTAATGTATTAGAGGTGTGCAGACTGTTAAAAACCCCGTATGTAACACTATGAGCTGTTACACTCTGTTTTTTGTTTTTTTTTGCGTTTTGTAGACCCAATGCCATTTCATTACAGCATTTACCTCGTTTCGTAAGACTTTACCTTCTAAGTAAACACATCAGGCTAGTATCTGGCATATTTAATATTAATACTCTGTCTAAGTCTGGACTCGTTTAAATGGCAGCGGCCCGCTGTTGAAATGTGATCCGCTCGACTCAATGGGTTGCGTTGCTACAGTCAACACCGACGACAACACATCCACTTACTTCGCATATTACATCTTGTTCATTTCGGTGGCTATGACCTTGAAAACCGTCATATAACTGCATAAATATGACTGCAGCTGTCACTGACGGCATGTGCATAGAGCCGTGTGTCCGTATCCATGTTACTCACCTCAATCCCGTTCTTCACAGCGCCGGGTGTGGTTTAAAAATCTCACAAAATGCACTTTAAAATCATGTCGAAGACGTCAGATGGTGTATATACGCGGAGTGTTCATCCATGAGGACGGCGGGAGATATCCTTTTCTCTGACATATGCACAAACAGCGCCGTGTTTTTGTAAGCGTCCCTTTATTATCGCGGCTCCTTCAGCATCTCTGCGGATTCGTGACGTGCGTCTCCTCGGATCCGTCTGCTCGCGTGCGCGCTCGTTCGCGACGCTATCGCCCTTCGCAACAGCAAGCGCGTGAACTAGCATTCCACTCTGCGGGTGCACGTGGAGTCTCAGAGCGCGTCCTCGAGAAAGGCTCGAACGTGGGAGAAAGCTGCCCTCTTCTGGTTAAACTCGGGACAGCACGATCATCAAATCACAGGCTATCGTTTTAGTGCTGGCCTCTTGTTAAAGGGATAGTTCACCCTAAAATAAAAATGCTATAATTAATTACTTACCATTCCAAACCATAAAGACTTTTGTTGTTCTTCGGATCACAAATTAAGAGAACTTAAAACATAATTAACGCTCAGATGGTAACTTTAAAAACTGTTGAATAAATTCTTGTAGCTTCAAAAAAGTTCAATTGAGCCACTGATGTCACATGAACTGTTTTAACAATGCCCTTGCCACCTTTCTGGGACATGTCAGATGCTTTGCTGTCTATAGGAGGGTCAGAGAGCTATCATAATTCATTAGAAGATGAACGGAGGTCTTATGGGTTTGAAAAAGATATGAGGGTGTGTAATTAATGACAGGATTTTCATTTTGGCGTGAACTTTCCCTTTAAATTCCGGTCTTCTTTAAAAACGATTCAATATGATCCCTTTTGTAGGAAGGTAAACAAAAACGAACAAAATATTAATTTTACATAAATGCAATCACTGCAGCTTGTGAATTATGCCCATTTGTTCTATTGAAATAAACAATATTTGAAAATAGACTGAGTGAAATAGACTGTTCAAGCGTGACATTTGGACACAAAATGCCACAGAGCTCTAACCTCGAGTGAAAAACGAGTAGAACGGCCTTTAGTAGAACGGAATAGCAAGCAAATGGGCGTGGCTTTGTTTTTCATTTATTTTAATTTATTATTTAATTTTTTGGTTAAGTACGGTGATTCTTAAACAATTCTTCATTTTCTGTTATCTTAGTCCAAAAAAGTTTGGTGTTAATTGTTGCCAGGTTATTAGTTATGAAGTATCATCAGTGGCTCTTGGGTCTGACCTGTTACTTTTCTCATCGTTTACACGAGGGACCAATCCACAGCCGTTTATGATTAATGTGCACAAGACGTTTTAATATATTTTTTATACAGACTGGTGACTCAAGCTCGTCTCCGTGTTATAAAAACAGTTGCTGAAATTAATATTTTATTATATGAATATTACACACGCAACACAGAAACGCAAGGAAATTGAACGCGGCTGAACGGATGAGCCATCATGCGCCCCCTTGGGGCAATATTACTTTTTACCATATTACATTTATTGGCAGTGACTAGTTTATCGCCCAATGGAAAGAGCACACCTCTAACCTTATCAAATAACTTCCTCTTCATTTGGCGGAATCATGGAGGTGAATGTTTCAGCTGAATCTTTTGAGAGGTAAATAACAATGAAGCCACATCGGAACAATGTTCATGGTCACACATACTGTTTAATTTGTTCGCGATATGTCTTGTCAATGTTGTCATTACAGTCTTGCAGGACATGTAGCTTATGCTTTTGATCACTGTATTACTGTAGAAGTATTAAACCAGAACCGTTGTATTCACTGTGTATAATGTGTGTTACATATTACAGTATCGTGCCGGGGGGTGAAGACAAGTTTAAGAAAAACCATGACATAATATTCTACAGGTATATTCCATCATCACCATCATTATTATTACATATTTAGCAACTAAGTCTCTTTAGTCAGTAAATCTTAAATAAATTGACTAAGTTTTATTTATTTATATATATATTTCTGACCTTTGCACTCATAGGAGACAGAGAGATGAAGCCGTGTCTCAGTACTTTGCCTCCTTTGAAACTTTAGTACTCACAGATAGAGGAGCCAGTCTGGAGCTCTGTGAACGGGACACTCAGGTGGGCTTACACTGCTGTTCTTTTTTCTTCTTCTTCTCTTTTTCCATGCACACTCACTCTTTTACTTGCTTTTGGGACAGTGTAATTGTCAGAATGTTTTAAGACATTTACTAAATGTGATATTATTGTTTTTTCAATCTGCTTTCTGACTGGGACATAATATATATATAATGTGACTGATTTTATGCAGGTACATTTGGTGTCCCTGCAAAATAAAGTCATTATTGTTATTGTTTAAATTTATTAATTATTATTCTTTACTAATTAGTATGAATTACAAGATGTTACAGTCCATAGCAATATAAGAATTTATTTTAATAGTCTCTTTGATAGCTAAAAATCATGATTTTTCTTGTCCTAATGTATTTTTTCCATTATGTATCAATAGCCCAGTTTCCATTAAGTTTTTTTTGCTGTTTTGTTATCGACAAGGAGAATTTGCGTTAAAAAGGCCTTTTACCAAGAAAATGGTTATGGTACCATTAGCTAATTCAATCAAGATTGAGTTGATATGTGGCTGTGACCCATTGAAAATAGCTTAATTTGTTTCCAGGGATTGATTTTTATAAAATGTGCTCTTGTGCAAGAAAATAAGCTATAAAAGGAAAATATGCCAAATATATTTTTTTCTGTAAATAACTAATAAATTAACAAAATAATGGAAAAAAAAGCAAAAGAAGTAGCAGCCTTTTCAGAATTTCAATTAATTTTGGTGATGCACTGTTGAAAGCGGCATCCAGTTATTTAAAAAAGCACAACTGTTTTTTATTGTGAATGTACACAAATAAAAATGAATATTTAGAATAATTTCAAATAACTCTTGAACAAGTATAGTAAGCGGTTTCCACTTTTATAAGGGAAAAAAATCAAGTGATCCTGGCGGCGCCGCACGCATTTAAACTAGGCCTACTAACTCGACAACTATAATATCCTGAACAAAATTAAGCCTAATAAATTTTAACTTTCAAAGCATTAAAAAGAAACATCAAATTAACATATTTGTGTATGAGAGGTAACTCATATTTGTACCATATATAAAAGTTTAAATGCAATAATATGAATATGATTTAATGGGCTTACTAGCTTTGTCACGTGCAACACCACGAACACAGACGCTTCAGTACAAAATGTGCAGGTGAGGGGGTCCTCCAGGACAGGTTTTTCTCAACAAAAGTTCCAAACAGGTACTAATATAGAATTTCTGCTCTAAAATTAAACGGAAAATACTATGTCGACATTTACAAAATTCTATCGATAATTAGCATTTCCATCAGCCATATTGGTAAACAATATATGATTTGATATGAAATTGATATGAAAAAATGATTTGCACTAAATATATATTTTTAGCAAAAACTCCTTGGATGGAAACCTGGCTAATGTGCAAATCAAAATATTCTATAGTACTTTTCTTTTTGCCTTTAAATAGGTGTAATGGCTGTGTAACTTACAGGAAATCATGTCACTTACTGATAAGATCTGAAGCGCTGAAAAGTATCTGTGCTCTCTTTGAGAAAATATCCTAAACTAAAAACTTCTTACACAGAGTTACGTCAACTCTGTTACCACAATAGCAAAAGGAAAACAGAATTTATTACTTATCTCACATTGGGTTATATAAAGGTCTTTTAATCATGTGTCGTTTATGCCAACAAGTGGAAAAAGTTAAATAAAACTGTCAATCCTGTTACACTATTGTCAGCATTGTTACTATTATGGTAACAGAATTGTCGGACACCAAATGTATCCCGCAATTCTACAATCACTCATATATATAGCATGTTTAATGCAGTACCATGTAAATAGCACATCATGAATATTTATTTATATGGTCATTCAGGACCAAGGTTTTGTACACTACCATTAAAACGTTTGGAGATCAGATTTTTTGTTATACTTCCAGTTGTAAAGGTAGTTAGAGGTTGTGTAAAATATTACAAAGTGAACACAAATGATGTCCATATTTCTAGTTGGAATAGTAGGTTATTTTTTAAAGATTATGCAAAATTATTAAAACACACCAGTGAAAGAAACTGTTTGCACCTTACAGGATCGTCTGTGTCTTCAAATACGGGCATCAAAAAGTGGAACAGTCAGAGTGTCTCTTGATGAGCTACAGCCGATAAAACCACGCTACCATGTTTCAGATGTACTGGTTGGAGATTTGAGATATGAGAGGTAAGACATTGACTTTATAATTACTCTCAACAGGTGTAAAACACTCATTCTCAAATCTCCTCTAGATCTGCTCCTGCCAGTTGTTCATTGTTATTGCTTTGCAGATTGAGAATTCAATGGAGGAGAGAAGACTGTGTATGTCTAACTTGGGGTCTGGGACAGTACAAGCTGCTGGTTTCCTGTTCTCCTTTCAAACTGGAGATTTCCTGTGAAGGAGAGGAGATTGTCACTCTCAACCCAGAAAACAAGCTCTACTTTGAGACTCTTCAAGATCCAACTAGGTATAAGGAGCAGTATATGATACTGTTGTTTCATACTCTCTCAAAAACCCATTTGGAAATGCTTGCTAATGTTGGTTTTTCCCAATTAACATGAGATAAATTTGTTCCAGGTCATCTTCGGATTCATGCCAGGTGAGAATGTAGGCTTTAATGTGAGATTGTATTATAGAGAGAGCTTTCTTTGTGTGACAAATCATGTGTTTCCATCTCAGAAGGACGATGAAAATCAATGTGGGCTGTGGAAGGAAACTTTCAGACAGTTCGAGGACATCAAAGCAAATGGTGAACCGCCATAACATTTTGGAACTGTAATGAAACTTGTATATTTGCATACTGCTTGTTAGGGATTGTACCCTTCAAAATAACAAACCCTGAAAAACCCATTTATATCAAGGCAATAACTGTAACAATACATTTATGAAGTTTTAATAATCGTTAAGAATAGTTTCTACACCTCAGCTATTGTAACAATTACAACACAGAGGAGTGATATCATATCACATATCACGTTTTTTTCCAGCTATTGAATGATAAAAATATTGCCAGTCAGAACACACTTGACTTTAAAGAGCTTGAATGTTTAAAAAGGCAGATAACAAAACTAAAGGGCACACTTATAATAAACAGAATGTTATTGTATGTTGGTGAGGACACTAATATAGTAATTGTTATACATGTAGTTATCTTTCTTAATGTAAACAGACATTAACTTTAAAGTTGGGTCACATTTACCATTGCGTGGCAAAATCCAGTCATGTCAACAGGAAACGTTGTGATTGGGAATTTTTCAATGGTGCATAATTTCCCCGTGCAGATTTTGCATCTCGTAACCCAGCTTACTAGTGGGTAGCAGCAGAGATGGGAGCAGACGTCCATCGCTGCTCCAGGAGATTCAGTTCTTTAGAAGTGAATATTAAATTGCTCTTACGTCTTTTATAGGTCGGTAACAATTGATCTTATTATTTGCTCTATTATTCTGTCTCTGCTACTACCCACTAGTAAGCTGGGTTAACATCTGGTTCAAGTTTTACATGAGTATGACATGTTGACCAATAGATAGCGGTTGGTTTGAAAGGGACTTGTCTGTGGGCTGTGCTTTGACATTGAAGAATGGACCTAAATGAATTTTGCTTGGACAATTCACAATAAGACAATAAGACCTTGCCTTAACTTGTAAGTGTGTGTATCTTGAGCACCACAAATATGGAAACAACTTCTGACATATAACCACCCAAAGCAACACCATACAAGCCACCCGGACACCCTAACATCATGCCTACGAGTTTCATGAGCTAACACAATCCACATATTCTGGTTCTATGTAGTTACGTTATAACGTATGATTGCTGATGTTCTTTAATTTAGGTCCTAGTTCTGTGGGGATGGACTTAAGCCTCCATGGGTTCAAGCATACGTATGGTCTTCCTGAACATGCTGATACCATGGTGTTGAAGGACACAAGGTAGTTAATTTCATAAAGTATCTCAGATTCATTCAAAACTAATGTGGTTGAGAACTGTAGCTAGAAGACAAACTAAACCGAACAGACTCTTGCATTATGCAACTAAGTTTGTTTTACTTCACAGCGTCACAGAGGCGTATCGGCTGTACAACTTGGATGTGTTTGGCTATGACATAAATAGCAGGTTGGGTCTTTATGGTTCTGTCCCCTTCCTGCTAGCTCACAAGCCGAAGAGGACAGTTGGAGTGTTCTGGATGAACGCCTCTGAGACGCTGGTTGACGTCAAGTACAACCCAAAACCAAATGAGGTGCAGTTCTGTAATATAGACAAAAGTTTTTTGGAAACAGTTATGGTAGTGTGGCAGAAATGTCAGACTGGAAAGCCTTTATTGATAGTCTAAATCAATAAAATAGGAAAATAATGTGCATTTTCATATGTGTTTTGTTTCATTTGTTGTCTGAACAGGGTAAGGATGAGCCACCAGGGAAGAAAAGCAAGATCTCTCCACAAACTGATGTGAGATGGATATCAGAGAGCGGCACAATCGACTGTTTCATTTTGCTGGGACCCACAGCTGCCCAGGTGTTCTCTCAGTATGCTCAACTTACAGGTACTGACTGTTACGATTTCTGTCGGTGTTCCCCTGTCTAGGTGTGTGTGGACTTTTATTGTGAAGTGTTTGTTCCCTATTGTTTCTGTGCTTCCCTTGTCCCGTGGGCCCTTGTTAGTTTCCATGACAATTCAGTAGCTCCTTCCCCTTTTTAACTCGTTGTCTTGCTTTTATAAGTTCTTTGTGCTCCGGGTATTGAGTTTGCCTTGTACAAAGCATTTCCCCTGTGTTTCTCCTAGCTTAGCCTAGCCTAGCCTTGTCTTGTCTATTGATCGCCTGTGTACCAACCTCCGCCTTGTCTTTGGATTTTGCGCTGTCTTGCCTCCATGGATATTGCGAGCCTAGCGAACGACCCTTGCTGTTTACTGGACTATTCTAGTGTTTTGCCTACATCACGCCTGTTTGATGCTAGACAATTTAGTTCCTCACAAACAGTTGTGGTTTTAACAAAGCGCTTGCCAAGCAAATCACAGACATAGACAAAGGTATATGTTTGTAGAGTAATGTCTCAACCAATCGTACGTTAGCTCTAAATCCACTTCACCAGCTAATTACTCTTCAACAGCAATGACAGCAAAGAGCTTCCACAGAATTAGAAGACAAAGTTCTGTAGACGGCAGCGAAATTGTTTGTCTGTAGGTCTATACAGAAGATCCTTCAGTATTTCTCTGCCAACAGGCTACCAGGCTCTTCCTCCACTCTTCTCTTTGGGTTATCACCAATGCCGCTGGAACTATAAGGACGAGGCCGATGTGAAAGAGGTGGATGCTGGATTTGACCTCCACGGTATCCCGTATGATGTTATATGGTTGGACATAGACCACACAAATGGGAAGCGCTACTTCACCTGGGATTCTGAGCTGTTTCCAAACCCAGCAGAACTGCAGCATCACCTTCAGAAGAAGAACAGGAAGGTAAAATAATGGGATGGGAAAGTTAAAGGCATAAAGTTATGCAGTTTTGAATATTTATTACATGCCTGTTTAGTTGGTTGTTATTAGTGATCCACACATCAAGATTGATCCTGATTGGCCGCTTTACTGCGAAGCTAAAGAAGGGGGCCATTTTGTGAAGAATAGAGAAGGTGCTGTTTATGAAGGAAAATGTTGGCCTGGTAAGACCCAATATAAATGAAACATTTACACCGAGATAAACGTTTACCCTTCACATTTGAAGAAGTGATCACTGTTCCGTCAGATGAATCCTGTTATCTGGATTTCAGCAGCTCAAAGACAAGGTCATGGTACGCCAGACAGTTCTCTCTAAGCAAATATGAAGTGAGTCTCAATTTTTGGTCACTATTAAGATTCTATCTAACTGTATTTCTTGCCTAAATTGACTAACACTATTTAATTGAATGGTCCCTGGGACATATTTTGGTCTAAAAACCAATTAATTGTCTCCTAGTCCTGTAGACGACTATTCTTTATTCTTTCATTAGGGCTCAACAGAATCTTTGTTTGTGTGGAACGACATGAATGAACCGTCTGTATTTAACGGGCCAGAGCTGACAATGCCCAAAGACGCAGTGCACCACGGAGGATGGGAACACAGGGAACTACACAACTTATATGGCTTTTATCAGGTAAGCTCAGTCAAACCAGGCCTGGAATATAGATACAGACTATGATTATGATATGTTTCCCTTGCACAGCATATGGCTACATATGAGGGCTTATTAACCCGGTCAGGTGGCACGGAGAGGCCGTTTATCCTTTCACGCTCTTTCTTTGCTGGGTCTCAAAGATTAGGTAACCTCAAAATCAGATGAAATTTTGCTCTGCCCAATCAATCTTGTGTTGATAGAGCCAAACAAAACGACCCATAGCAACGCTCTACTGTTTATGCCACAGGTGCCATCTGGACCGGGGACAATGTCGCTACTTGGCAGTACTTGAAGATTTCAATACCCATGCTGCTGTCACTGAGTTTGACAGGAATACAGTTTTGTGGAGGTTTGACACAGTTTTATGTCCCTACAGTGTACAGTTGATTGTAATATTAATGTTGATAAATATATATTATACACAGTTTGAGATTTTAATATTTTATGGAGCAAGTAAGCATACAAAGTGACAATAATAACATTTATAATGTTACAAAAGCATTTGGTTTCAAATATATGCTGTTCTTTTTATTTTTCATGACTATTCATTAAATCCTGAAAAAAAACATTTATTTTTATTTATAAATACAGACACATATAATATATATTTAAAAATGTTATTAATAATATTAAATAATAGTATTAATATTAAAATATGTATTTGCATATATAATTCATATTTTATATCTAAATACATTTTATATACAAAAAAAAAGTCTTGAATATATACATGTATGTATGTGCATTAATATATACATAATAAATATAAACCGTACTCGCACATGTATTATGTAAACAAAAACTTTTATTTGGGATGCAATTAATAATGATTAATTGTTTGACAGCACTAATTTAAATACAATATATTTTTTCACACTAAAAAACGTTACGCTGCATTCAATATTCAAAATATTAAGAAATGTTTCTTGACACTGATGACTGAAGTAATGGCTGCTGAATATTCAACCTTGCCATCACATGAATATATTGTACTGTGTGTTAAAATATTTTAAATTGTATTAATATTTCTCAGTATTACTGTTTTACTATTCATTTGGTCCAGAAAAACAGCGTTAGTGAGCATGAGAGAAATTTACTGTCCTCATAATTTGAAAGGTATATGTATCACAAGGTTCAGAATCATTGACTGAATATGATTTGTATGTGTGTGTAGCTGATGTAGGGGGCTTTGTGCAGAATCCAGACCCTGAGCTTCTGGTCCGCTGGTACCAAGCAGGTGCTCTTCAGCCATTTTTTAGGGGACACTCTGCTAAAATGACAAAGCGGCGTGAGCCCTGGCTGTTTGGGGACGATGTGACCTCTGCGATCCGCTCTGCTGTTCAGGACAGATACTGTCTCCTGCCGTACTGGTACACTCTGTTTCACCAAGCACACACATCAGCGCTGCCTCCCATCAGGTACTGCATTTTCATCTGCAACACAGCCTTATTTAGTATGACTCATATCATGTGCTGATACAGTAAAATAGATTTGCAGAAAAAACATCAGCAAAGTGAGCTGGTAAGAAAGATGTATGTTTTATTCTCCTGGCCTGTCCCAACCTCCGTCTTTTTTCTATGTGTTTCTTCATAGACCTCTTTGGGTCGAGTTTCCCAACGATACAAGCACATTTGCTGTGGAAAACCAGTACATGATTGGTAAAAATAACCAGTTCGACTGTTATACAGCTAATATAATAATATAATAAATATAATTATTGCTTATTGCAGATCAATACATATTCAATGTCTACTGATTTTCCTTATTGTAAGATGAAGTATATAAAATTGCAAAATAAATATGGTTCATCGATCAGCACTTTTTGCATTTTAAAGACCTATTATGCCCATTTTTACAATATGTAATAAGTCTCAGGTGTCCCCAGAATGTGCCTGTGAGGTTTCAGCTCAAAATATCCCACAAATCCATTTTAAATAGGCCTATTTTGAGTGGATGCAGAAACACGCTGTTTTAGTGCATGTCTTTTTAAATGCAAATGAGCTGCTGCTCCCTGCCCCTTTTCCTGAATAGAGCTCCGCCTTTACAGCTCCTCCTTCAGATACTAAAAAATATTTTTGGTTTTGAATTAGAGCCCTGCAAGGGCCTCCTACTTAGGCCATAGCCTGGCACGCTGTCCGACAGCTTATCAGAATTACCAGCCCAAGCCCGTCTTTTTCCCTTTCTACCAAAACGTTATGATTTTGGTAGAACCCTTTCTACCATTACACTCAAAACTGTTAGAACTATTAGAACACTCTAATGTTAGAACACTCTAGAACATATTTTAATAGCTGAAACAGCAGTATAAGACGTTTTGGTAGAAAGGGAAAACACTGGTACATAGCTTACTTAAATACATAACCATACAATTCATAAAACATAGCAGTACAATGTCCAGTACCACTTTAACTAATGGATATTTTACAGGCGGTGCTCTCCTTGTGTGCCCTGTGACGGATCCTGGGGTCACAGAGGTCAAGGTTTTTCTCCCGGGGTCTGCTGAGGTAAGACTACGTTCCATACGAATTGTACAGAATACATTGTACTGAAGGTTAAAGTGCATTCATAAGAGCTGTTCTGTGTACTTGAAAGCTGTGGTACGACACTAACACGGCAGTGGTACACAAGGGGGCCAGAACTCTGGATCTGCCAGTGACTCTGAACACTGTGAGTGACTCCCGTTACGTCTGAACTGAACACTAGTATTCTTGCAGGGTTATTTACGCTACATCTTCTGTGTTAGGTGCCAGTGTTCCAGCGTGGTGGGACAGTGGTGCCCAGGAGAGTGGGTTGTGGGTCCAGCACAGCAGACTTACAGCAGCATCCAATCACGCTCACTGTGGCCCTGGACAGTAAGGTGACTACATGACAATAGAACAATAGAAATTACAGGGTGGTAACATAATATGGGTCAGAGATGTAATCAGATTTTAATATCAATATGTACTGTATGCTAGCGGAGTTATTAAGCTTTTTAATACTGGCATCAGTAAGGGAGTTTATACTGGCAATTATGCATCGAATAGATGCATGGAAGTTGTGAAATTTATGATGATTATGATGATGATAAATATTTATAATATTTCTGTTTTAAAGAAATCCTGCTCTCTTTAACTTTGTACGCATCAGTGAATACTGAAAAAGATGCATCATGGTTTCCACTAAAATATTAAATCGCTCAACTGTTTTAATGTTTCATGAGCATCAAATCAGCATATTGGAATGATTTCTGAAGGCTTGTGTGAGTAATGATGCTGAAAATTCAGTTTTGCCAAGATTTCATTTGTTGGTTTGAGTTTAATTACTTTATCTTAAGGATATGTAGTTTATATGTACTATAGTAAGTAATGTGTAACAAGAACATATAAAAAATCTTACCAAAGTTTTTTTGCTTATTTTTACCAATCCCCAAGACATTATATATATGATTCAGTTTGATGTCCATATTCATATTGCCAGTATGTACTGGTTTGTCTTCATTTACATCTGCATATATTTTCAGATTTTTTTTCCAATTGATTTTTTTTTTTTACCAGTATTTTGCCAACAAAAGCTGAAGGATTGGAAATGTTATTAACTTGAGGATTTTTAAAGTGAGGAATAGACATAAATGTTAGTATTATAACTTGCAGTGTAAAAAATAGTTAAAATCTATTATATATATATATATATATTTTTTTTTTTTTTTTACAACAGTACTATATTTATTTCTGAATTTTTATGACGCTGACCCGACACAAGAGACTGAGATCAGAGTTATTTCGCGATAACTACCGGCTGCCTCTACATTATCCCTTACATAACAAACCTTGGAATGTGGTGACTGACCAATCAGCATTGAGTATTTCATGAAGCCTGTAAAATATATATATATTGTACATGATTTGAATGTTTTGTTAAGGGCTCATAGTCAGATCTTTAAGTCGTGCAATGATAAAAGATTTGAACACACACACACATAAGTACAGACTATTGATTTTGATCATACTGTATCTTTTGCATTCTAGGGCAATGCTGAGGGTTTTCTTTATCTGGATGATGGCCACTCTTTTAGTTACAGAGATCAAATGCAGTTCTGTCTGCGTCGTTTTACCATGCGAGCTGACAAGCTTGTCAACAGGTAATGAACCAACATTGCTTTTAATTTTCTGTATCTCAATCAATCAGTCAGTTTGTCTGTCTGTCCATTCGTTTGTTCCTTGGTGGCTATTTACAAAGTATGGGAAATGTGATAAAAAATGAGACTTCAAAAAAATAAACAAAACAATAGAACAGGTTATATTGAATTGTGTGCTTTCAGGGAGCTCAATATGCCCTTCTCCTTGTGTCATGTGTTTTCAGCCGTGCTGATGATCAAGGTTCGTTTGTCTCAGATGACAAAGTCGAATCAGTGGTCATTCTTGGTCTGAATAGCTTGAAAAGAAAAATCAAGCTGAAATCAGGCGTGAAGAGGCCAAAGGTTTTCTTCTGTGGTAAGTACTAGTGGAATACATAAATAATATGGTGTTATAAATAAATAAAACCTGAGAGTTGTTAGTCACTGAACCTTCTGTTTCTCTCTGTAAGGTGTGCAGAGGACAGAAGTCACGTTTGACTTTGATGCGAAGCGAGGTGTGTTAACTTTAACTGGACTGGACTTAGAAATACACAAAGACTGGGAAATTGTGATGTAGTGGATGGTATTTTTCAAACTACTGAAATGTCCTTTTTATTAATATTTTACACTTTTTAAAATGTGGTTGTTTTACGGTATTTCAGGCGCTTGCCTTAAAAAGTCAAAACAATTTGCAATTGCAATAAAACATTTGCTTAACGAAATCAGCACTTTAATAATGGAATGTAATATGAAATATTCCCTCCACAATGATCATCTACATCAAGAAATCTCTGGGTTCCTTTAACATGAATTATTAGCCATTTCCCTTTGCCATAAATTTATGAGACTGCAGAGTTGACATGATGGAGGTGAAATAAGTTTTCAAGATAGAAAACATTTAGCAAAAAATGTTAATTTCTAAATAA
Source organism: Enteromius fasciolatus (assembly GCA_032361145.1). Taxonomy (NCBI): domain Eukaryota; kingdom Metazoa; phylum Chordata; class Actinopteri; order Cypriniformes; family Cyprinidae; genus Enteromius; species Enteromius fasciolatus. The sequence goes on along the minus strand of JAUMHR010000072.1, from coordinate 15,839,253 downwards.
AGAATTCTCAAAGAGTAACGTTTTCTATGATTCAAAAGTTTAGGGTTAGGTAAACTAAGATTAGTAATTTTTTTAAAGAAATTATTTTTATTCAGCAAGGATGCTAAAGTGACATTGTCAGTGATAACAAACAATAACAAAGAATTGTACTTAAAACAAAATCTTTTCATTGAAGAATTCTGGGAAAAAAAGTCTCCACAATTAATAAAAAGAAATATCATTTGAGCAGCAAATCAAATGGTTTTCCAAATGATCATGAGTCACTGCAGACACTGAAAATTCAGCTTTACCGTCACAGATATAAATTATATTTTTAAATAGTTATTTTAAAGTTTAGTATTTCACAATATAATTATTTTACTGTAAAGCTCTGTTGTCTTGATGAGAATTGAAGACATTTAAAAAATGACTCCAAAATTTGAAACACTATCGTATTATAAAACGTTCAACAACAGTGGTTATAAAAGAGAGTTATTAATTACCCGCATTGATAAAGTGACGTTATATAGAGAGTTAGGTCAAGCCTGCTGTCGTTATGCTGAGAGTGCTTAACGCTGAACTCTATTGAGAACAGGTTTAAAGGCTGTGAATGCCTTCTGCTGAGGTAGGCCATCTCACTGGCCTCTTTTTGCAGGGCCGCTCTCCTTTGTGTCACCCTACAATGGCGGCACGAGAGCGCAATACACATTGTTCATCAGCCAATGGGAGCAATCCAAAGAGAAGACTGTAGCAGTTTGTGTTTGTATGTATGCAGGTGTGTTTGTGTGTACGTAAAAGGAGTGTGTTCACACGTTGTCTTTTTCTTTTAACCCTGGTTTATAATCCCTGACTGCATGAAAGGTGCGTCATTTAGCAGCGCAGCCAATCAGAGGTCCAGCTGTTTGAGTTTATGCCAGGGATTTTGGACTTGTGAGACTTAAGTTGTGGTGGCAAAAGCCAGTATTTTCAATCCCCTAAAAAACACTGTCCCAGACAAGATGCCCTATACCCCATCTGGGTTTTTTTGTGACCGGTTAATCCGTGAAAGAGAGAGACGAGATGGCGAAGGATCTTTGAGCAAACCCATTCGTTTCAGCGGCCAGGACTACAACATCCTCAAGCAGGAGTATCTCCAGAAGAAGGCCCTTTTTGAGGATGAATCCTTCCCTGCCACTGTGGACTCCCTTGGCTTCAAAGAGCTGGGACACAAGTCCAACAAAGTCAAGAACATTGTCTGGAAGCGTCCCAAGGTAGGAGGCAGAAGGCTTTGGTCGGTGTGATTGGACCGGGACTATAGTGAGTGGGATGTGGAAATGGAACATGGGAAGGATGAAGCAGTTCAACTAATGGGACTTCCCTAAAAATTGATTTATTTGCTTGATAATGCTTAGATGACAAAAGATTTCAGAGAGAATCTGGGTTAAACTGGGGCTAGCTATCACATTTCTTTTTTTTTTAAATGTGTGTGTGTGTGTTTAGAAGCTTGGTATTAACACTTTTCTTTTGTGACGATAGAATAGCATATTGAAGGGTAACTGATGAGTTTTTAATACAATTATTTATGAAGCATAAAGGAATTTACAAAATATTACACAAAATATTTTCTTGAAATATTGGCTGATGCACAGCACAAGACAACACACTTGCACGTTAACGGTAAAATTACTGAATTCAGGCGAAATTGAGAGAAATAAAACTGCAAGAAGGAGTTACAATTAATTATAGTGAAAATTAAGAGAAATGAAAGTCACATTGTAAGATATAGGCTAGTCATATTTGCGAGAAATAGCCATTATACACAACGTTAAAAATATACTGTGAAATAGAGTTGAAATTGCAAAAAATATAGTCACATTGTGGAATATAAAGTTGCGATTGCGAGAAATTCTTAACATTGTGAGCTAAAAAGTTGCAATGATGAGAAATAGTCACATTGTGAGACATAGCTTAGATATTAGATATAAAGTCACAGTTAAGAGAAATGAAAGTCACATTGCAACATACAGCATAGTCGCAACTGAAAAAATAGTCACACGCAGATATAGTCACAATTACAAGAAATTGTCGAAATGAAAGATATAAGTCACAATTAAGAGAAATTAAATTCATATTGTAAGATACAGTATAGTCGCATTTGCAAGATTTTTCACATTTTGAGAAATGTACACTAAATAAGTATATAGTAAAATAAAGTCACATTGCGGTAAATACAGTTGCAATTGCTAGAAAGAGTTACACTGAGATAAAGTTGCTATTGTGAAAAATATTAACATTGTGAGCGATAAAGTCACAATTACGTGAAATAGTCACATGTGAGACATATAATTGTAAATGTAAAAAAAAGTGCACACTGTTATGTAAAGTATGTAAAGTTTATTATTTAAGAGACATATTTACAGGTAATAGCCACACTGTAAAATATAGTTGCAATTGCAAGTTACATCATGGGATTTAAAGTTGCTAGAAATAATCACATTGTGAGATAAAAAGTTATAATTGTGAGAAAGCTTTGTTGTGAGCTACTGTATAACATTTCAGAATAGGGGTCCAAAATAATGCATTAGTTAAGCATTAATTAATGGTTAATTTGTTCACAATTAAGCATTAGTT
>JAUMHR010000072.1:15799511-15811798 GCA_032361145.1 Enteromius fasciolatus | reverse complement strand
CGCCAACACTCCACGATACATATTGTAACATTTTTGCATCGCGAAATATCGTACTGCGATATATCGTTACACCCCTAACACCCTACTATAAGATATTAAAAAGAATTGTTTAGAAAATCCCAATTCAAATTACGAGGCTTACCTTTCACAAGTTTTGCCTATACTGCTATTATCCATTTCACTAGTAGAGGTAACTTCATTGCAGGCAAGATTTTGAGGGTCTGTGACAGCATGCTCTTTTGTGTTTGCAGCAGCTGTATCCTTGGTCGTCTTTTCAGGCATCTCATCTGGGTCTGAAGAATCTAGATTGACGATATCAATATCAGGTGGGGGAAGCTCCACCATCTCCAGTTCAGAGGATTCGGAGTGATTTTCATTGACTGGCGGTGGTGTTGCTAGCTTGGTTCCCTGTGGTTGTGCCTTTGAAGCTTCTGTCACCACCATCTCTTCATTCTCATCTTTCTCTTCTGGTGTTGGGGGTGAGACGTGGCTGCTGCTGGCCCGCCGTTGAGGTCGATATTTGCGGGCAGGTCGAGGTGCGGGACGCTCTGCGTCAAGCTCAGATTCGCTGATTTCAGGCTGCTCGTTCAACTTCGCTTTATTAAGACACTTTCTCTTCTTTAGCTTTCGAACACGCTTAACTGGATTAGTTTCTAGGTGGTTAGAAGGAGACAGCGGCTTAGGAGACAGGGTTGCAGACACTAATGAGGAAGACGGGTTGGCTAACCCCTCTTGAGAGCTCGAATTTCGATGAATTTCTTTAACGGGTGACGGCTGTAATCTGTGAACTGAGGAAGCTGCTGTCAAAGCCATGCTTGTGGCGTCTTGTGAAGCCTTCATCTTAATGTTGAAGGTAGTGTCTGTTTTAAATGAAAAATAAACATTCAGTACTGCTAAAAATGGCAATATCTAAGCTGAAGGTCAGTGATTGGAACCTACCTGTTTGACAAGCTGCAAACACAGTTTGGAGAGATGTGGTACTTTGAGGTGCAGGGAGCGGGCTTTTGACGAGTTTAGGCTCAGGAATGGGGTTACATTGAGAGATGGGCTCCTGTTTGATGGTAACGGGCAGTGAAGAGGTTAAAGAGGATGAGTGAGCAGCTGTTAGAACAGGAACAGGATTGGCGGTGGTCTGAGAAACTTGGGTTGATGAAGACGTTTCCGCACTGTTTCTCTCGCTTTCTTTTGATTCAAATTCACCTGAAAAAGAATTTTGATGTCCATATTTATTTTATTATCACTAGGCTCTTACTGTCTTCTCTCTTAAAATACCTGATGCATACTACAAACTGGCCATAAACCACCTTTACAGATAATTTGTACAGTATGAAAGGATATGCAGTATTAATCTGACTTTCCTTATCATTTACCTTTAACTTAATTCATAAATTTGACCCTAAACCACAAAACCAGTCATAAAGGTAAATTTTTTTTGCTACAAATATACCCCAAGACTTAAGACTGGTTTTGTGGTCCAAGGTCACAAATATGATTACATGACTCCTGCCTTCTGATTTGCATACCTTGCATTCCTTGAAGAATTTCGATGCGCTTTGTTCTCAAAGAGTTCATCTCATTCGTTACCTGTAAAATTGTTAATAAAAAAAAATGTAAAATCAAGAGGCAACCCATTGAGATTTGAAAACAACATGCATTTCTGTTAGAGCTACCGTCTTACCTGTTGTTTGACCACTATCAAGCGCTGTACTTCTAAATAGGCAGCTTGCAGGGCAGCGCGTGCTTGAATAAGATTGTTGTCCACAGCCTGAAGAGAGCTGTTAAGCTCCTCCTCACGTAGAGACACAGCCAGCAACTGATCCACTTGCGAGCGTTCTGCAAAACACAATAAACAGAAACATTAAATTACTCAAAGACACGATGTTGTTCGGTTTGCAAACATAGCATAAAATAGTTTCCTTACCTTTCTTAGCCTTAATTTTTTGCCTCTTGTTTTTCCTATCGTCATTAGAAATCCCTGGAGACACAACATCCTAGTGGAAAGACACAATTTTTTAGATAATGGCAAGAAATAAACTTAATTTACGTTCTTCTTGCATTAATGTTTATGCAGAACAGAGGTGCCCAATCCTATTTCCAGGAGAACTAGTTTTCTAGTTTTGGCTTCAAAACACGTAGCCTTAAATCACGTAGTCTTAATTAATTTGTTCAGCTATATGTGTTTAGGTTTGGAGCTGAACTTTGCAGGAAGGTACATCTTCAGGAACAAAACTGGGAACCTCTGATGTATAACATTTTTCAAATTATGCTGAATGCTGCTTTTGAAGGGAGCTATGTAATGTGGCAGGTTGCTAAACTAACCATATTAGAATTAGAACTACTGTATTTCTGTGTATGTCAAGCATAAACCATAGTAGAGAGTATGAAGCTTACCCCAGGAGCTCTGCGTTTCTTCCCAGATCCTTGAGTGTCAATCAGTTCAGACTCTGATATACAACCACCGTCGTCTTCAACTTCCTCAGGGCCCTTAGAAGGCTCTTTGGAACCTTGGTTCTCTAGACGACCTGTGGACTTCAGCTCCTCTCTCCTCGGTGGCCGCGAGGGGCCACAGGAAGAAGAGTCCCTCACTGGGTCTACAGCTTTGGGCAGGGAGCTGGTCCCAGCAGCACTTTCTTTGACCACATTGCTTTCAGACAAGCTCCGCTTGCGGGAAGGCACTTGACTAAATTCAAACAGCGAGTCCCAATGAAAGCCCTCAGTAAGAGGTACGCTATCACTATCCATCTGGTTCGGACCCTCAGGTTCACAGGGCACCATTTCTATACCAAATCTGAAAAGATTCAGGACAAATTAAGGTATAAAGGAAGTATACATTTTATGCGCGTAAACGGAAAATGAAGAACTACTCATGCAGTACCTTGGTAAGCCCTTGCCCTGCTTCTTCCGGTTGACTTCCTGGTAGACCTGATCCCAGTTCACATTCCGCCTTGAGCCAGAAGAGCTAATCAGCTGTCGCAAGGTCGGTTTGAGTCCTGCATCCTTCTCAGTCTCATTTTTTCGTGTGCCACTCACATTTCTAATACGTCTGGCAATATTCAAGTTGGGTTCATGGGATGCTGCCTTGCCTTTGGGGCCAATATGACGATTCAGATCCCTCTGGAGGCATGCAGGCAATGCAAGTTTACTTAGAGAGGGAACAGAGCCACCTGCAGTTTGCTGGGACGGACCGCTGTGGGACCCCTCACCACCTGAGCACAAACCTTCATCAAGTGCGTCCATGACTTGATCTTGTACTAGTAAGTGATTATCTTCTTCCATTTCACCACACTCCTCTTCATCTTCGTGGTCCATGGTGGAGGTACTAACTTGTAAAGATTGCAGAGACGGCCTACAGTCTTTACGCAGATTGCCAAACTGTACTGAGGTGTCAGTACTGGTTAACTGCTCTTGGTCATTGCTAAAACATTGCACAAAACCCAACCTTTCTTGACTTTTATTCTTGTTCAGATTCATCTTACTCTCATGTAATTTTTTATTCTTATTTAATTCTGTACTCTCTACTTGCTCTTTCATTTGAGGCACAGCCTTTGATGCTTTAAGGCAGCTCTTTGTACCAGATACGTCATTAGGGTTATTTCTATTAAGCAATGTCTCTTCAGCTTTTCGCAGCATCTCTGACAGCAGACTATCTTGCTCTGCATTGGAAGTAGCATGTTGTGGGAAATCAGAGATTGAATGGGAATGCTTAAAACCTTTGGAGTTGACAAAGTCTTGACTTCCTGTTTGTCTGAGATTCCTTTTTGAACCATCTTCAGCAAGCTTGTCAGGCTTCTCTGTTGTCCTAGTAGTGGAGGTGGAGGGGTAGGTAAAACTATCCATGCTAGCATTGCCAATGTTCTTGAAGGAACTCTTCTGCTGATTGCAATTACTCTCTTTAGGTTCACACTGCCGATTTCTTGGGTCTGCCAGAGATGTCCTCCCCATGTCCTGACTGCCCTTGTTGAAACTTGGTGCCATAGAGGTTTGAGGAGATTCCACATCTGACATTGGCTGAAGGTTAGTCTGAGATGAAGGATCCCCATGCTTAGATGGTGGATATGGTGCCCATCGATGAGCCTTCTCTGACTTCTGACCCGTACCTTTGTTAGTATCATGCTCTTCACCAGGTTCCTCTACGCTCTGTTCACCCTGTGTCAGATTCTCAGAACTGCTGGGTGTCTGCTGAGGCTCTTTGCCAGACGGTTTAAAAAACCTAGGTGGTGGTGGCTGCATATATTTTCCCCTCCAAGGGACATTAAACTGGTTGTTGTTCCAGGGAAACGGGTTCCTCAGATGTGGAGGGCAGACACCATAACCACCTTGTATACCACCCCATACATTTCCTTGGTTGTGCAAACTCCCTCCCTGACGTCCATAAGATTCCCATTTCTGCCAGTCAGGCGGTCCTTCAGCATGCCACGTGGCACACCTAACATCTCGGCTGAACCTTTTGCCACGTTCAGGGGATGGAAATCTTAAATTCTGCCAATTGGAGCCTCTGCCTCTTTTGGGCATCTGGGGAAAGTTGGCATAGGACCGGTCCCAAGGGCCACACTGCTGGTACATCGAAGGCCTTGGCCCAAGCCACTGAGTCCGAAGCTCCTGCCACCTCCTGTGTTGCTCCTGCTCTTCTTGAGCCTGCTTTGCAGAAACCTCTTCTTTCCTAACAGAGTTCAGTATAAAATGGTCACATACTATGATTCAACTGCCAAAAATGGTATTGACACATGCAACGAGGACAGGTGAACCACTTAATGGATAGGTTAAACAACAATGCATTTAAAACACAAAAGGTTAAACACAAAAGCATGTTTCTTTAAAGTTACAGTTCACAAATAAGATCATTAAAACGGCTGTAAGGATGCCATATGATGGGATACAGTTTGAAATAATCCACATTCAGGACCTTCATTTACTGTGCTCAGAAAAATCTCATTTCAGAATCAAAATTTGCTTATTCGACACTAAATGATTAAACCACACACGCTGCTTTCATGAAATAAATCAGTGTAACTGTGTCACATTTTCAATATCAAACTCACTTCACTGGAACACTTTCAACAAAAAGGAACTACTGATATTTTTATTAATTTAGTATTATTTCTGTCTTGATTTGATCATGACCTTTATTGACCACACAAAAAAGATTTTGAGATATTGTATAGAAATTATTCATGGCTGACCACAGAAAGGGTAAGCGACGTACAGCCTTAATTCTGTGCAAGGGAAAACGACATCAAAAATAAAGATGAATTAAAAACAGCTAAAATAAAATAATGCATTATTTAAGAATTTATTAAGACTTTGGCAAAACAGCAATGGATTTCTGTCAATAATTAATGTCTAACACTTCACTTAAACAGCGCAGTGTGTAAAAATAGTTGTTGAGGTCAGACTATTTAAAGACATAGTGCCCATACTGTTTAAGGGTTGAGCTGGAAAGGCACGGTGTGGTATGCATCCAAGAGTGTGAGAGTGCAAGTGTTGCAGTCATGGCTGTTTTTGGCCTCACATGACACCAGACTCCAGTGACAGAGCTGTATGCAGAATAGTTTAATATAGAACTTCTGGTGTTGTGGTAACAAACAGACAGTTAAAACACCAAGAAAACACACTTCAGCGACAAAGATTTAAACCAGTGGTGTTCCTGGAGGGCTGCAGAGTTTAGTTCCAACCGTGCTCCAACACACGTACCAAGTAGTTTTGAAATAAGCCTTAAAGACTTGATTAGCTGGATCAGGTGTGTTTAATTAGGGTTTGGAGCTGAACTCCAAGGACTGAGTTTGACACCCCTGATTTAAACACTACCATGCTACTAGATAACAGATCTGCAACCACCATCAATGCAGAAAGCGAAGCAAAGACTCACCTGATCATTTCTTTGCGTTTCTCGATAAGCTCCACGATGTCCTTGCTGAAGTACTCTTCATCTTTGTCATCGTTTTTGGGTTGGTTATTCTGATCCTCAACACGCTGTTTATGTAAAGGGCTGGAGATGTGACTAGCATAGTCAGTCAGGCTCACCTCCGTTACACCGCAGACCCGGCACGTGTGTCCACAGTCCCTGGGGACGGAGGGTAACATAGGCTGCTCAATACTTCCCTCAGGCATAGCTACTGCTTCTGAGCGGCTGTCTAATGAGCAAAGGTTTTTAAGAGATCAGGAGGCAAACTGGCTTTTCAATCATAAATTAAAATCCAACTCGTTACTAAAAAGGAAAAATAAACCCTATCTTCCTGATCTTGTATTGCATCTTCAGGGGCTTCACAAATGGTTGAAATGAACAGGAAAGAACAGAAGGAGCTGGGAGATCTTGAGCTCAGAGGGGTGACCACCCTCTCAGCAGCTGCTGAGCCTTAGCACGCTGTCATGATGGAGTCCGCTGTGCTCTGAGACCAGGGATGGGAGAGCTGAAATTCGCATTCCCCCCACCCTCTGTCTCCACCTCCTATGCTCTTTAGGGCTGCAGCAAGGGTGGGACTCTTTGGCTAGCTGTAATGCGAGCCTCGAAAACCCCTCCCTGCCATAGTTGCTGTCTTTAGTGCCAAACTAGTGAGCTGATAGATACTTGCTGCTGGCAGATGGTCTGTCCCTTGAAAAATTGTGTCATGGCAGCTTGCCATTTTGCAGTCAACAGTTAAGTTTTTAAAGGAATAGTTACCCAAGATGAAAATTCTGTCATAATTTACTAACCCTGGAGTACTTCCATATCTGTATGAATTGTGTTGCTCTGCCACACAAAGGAAGATATTTTGAAGAACGTTTGGTCAGGAAAAAAATACTGTGGAAGTCAATGTTGAACCAAAACAGCCTGGTTACAAACTTTCTTCAAAATATCTAAAGACATTTATACTGATTTGAAATTACTCGAGGGTGAGAAAATTATTATAGAATTCCCATTTTTAGGTGAACTATTCATTTAATTTAAAACTCTATGATTATTTCTATGTTCTGCAGCTAATTTCCATTTGATTAAACAAATGATTGATTCCTCTTCTAAATTAAGGCTTTAACATTAAGCATTACTACAAAGATGCAACAAGCTAAAATATGAAAAACCTCTCATAATCGTGGTTATGTGTTTGGACTCTATATTTCAGTATCGTTCCCATTTGAGAATGTCATTCTCACTTTTCACATTCCAGAGATGTACATAATTGTCACATGAGGCAGCTGTCATTTGTTGGCCTCGCCAGTTGTTTCCAATGTCCCTATATATATACTCTCGGGTTAAGGCAGCTGCCTTGGCTTATCTACACACTGACCCATGGAGGCACGTGCCTTAAAATACACGTTTTCATCTTTGACCATAACCATATTCCACACCTTTTCATCAAAGAATCTTCCTACATATTTTCCATGAACCTCGTAGTTTATGTTTCCTGCATACGGATCTTTTTAAAATGATTTAAACTGAACTGTGGAGTGAATTTCTAAATTCTGAAATAAAAGATCAAAATATTTTTATTGTGTACATACATGCTTTTACATTGTACTTATATTTAAGCATATATGTAGTTACATCTGTAATTAATTTCTGTAATTATATTATAGTTACACTATTGACCCATCCCTTACACCTTAACTGACCCTTAAACCTATCCATACCACCAAACCTGTCGCTAACCTTACCCGTATCCCATCTTAAGAGCTGCAAAAGTATTTTGCAATAAAATAAGAACACAATAAGTACATTGCATGATGTAGGTAAATAGTAGTTAAAGTAATAATTTAATTTTGCCTTCCACCTAGCACACAAATGCCTTAAATAATGCTGTATTTAAAGAAGGATCGGTTGTCTGAACTTATAGTACTGTATAGATAGTGTAGAGACAAGTTTTCCATACTGGTGTTTGTGATTTGATGAAAAGCTAATAATTCATCCATATTTAAATATTTGTTTACCTGCCTGTTAAGTGACCATTTACTTACGTTAGAATACCAGCAAACCATGAACATGCAGAAGTATAGTTGAATTATTGAAAAAAAAAGTACATAAAGTTGGATTACATGACAGTTTGTAACACTGGTGTGAAACGTGGGCTCTTACCAGCCTTTCAGATTCTCCAACTCCCGGTGGTGCAGCATACTTCTCATGTGCTCTTCCATCTCCTGAAAACAACAAAAAAATCATTAAAATATAGCATTGTGAAATTACGTGAATTACAATCAAATCTCCAAATGGGTTAAATTTTATATTTCATTTTTATATGCAAGACAAAGATTTTTTGCCACCAAAAGTCTGCAAATGTACACAGATCAAGACACGTGCCGACACTGGACAAGACAATTACAGTTTGCCACGCAAGGACTTCAACTGTTACATTCGAGCAGAAATGATGTATACTTAAATCACCAGGTTTACCTGTTTGGAGCTGTAGACAGTTTCACAAAGAACGCATTTCAGTTCTTTAACCATGTTGAATGATTATTATATCTCAGGCCACCACAAATAAACAGGGTTCTGCAAAAAATATAGAAATAAAATAATCACATTAGCATATTAAAAGTGGCAAATAATTACAATTATTTTTTCAATTAATATTCCTTATTTCTCAGTTCATCCCCAAACACACTCATATGCATCTAAATAGTAAGTATACACTACAAAATTGGATTTGAAAGTATAAAAGAATATATAAACACACACACGCTTATTTGTATGTGTGTGTGTGTGCATGTATATGTTTATGGATCATAAAATAAAACTATTGGATGAAATAAACAATCATTATTATTATACAAATAATTAATATGACATGATTATAATTATAAATAGTTCTAGATCTTCTTAAAGGGTCAGAAATCTGTAGTTTGATACGTTAAAGTTACTCTTCAGTAAGACTGTCATTGACTGAATATGTACCACTGGTTAAAATGTAGCCAGTGACAGCATTCAGACTCAGCCATGCACATAGCTCAAAGATGACTGAGCTTTCTTGTTTATTTCATACTCTGCAGAGGCTCGTGTAAGGGTTTGCCAAATCCTTCATTAGATCGTGTGGTATCAGCAATGCATGAGGTTGGACAGACTCCATAAGGAAGGAAAGGGGGTCAGTGGCTCTGGCTCCGCTGCGGGATGCCAGAGGACACAATTCAGGGACAGCACTCAAGTCAAGAAGCTAAATGCAGTGTGCTGAGAACGCAACACACCAGCCAACCACAAAACCACAGCAGGGTCGTGTCCTAGCATGCTCGATTCACAAACGGAGTATGGAAAAACCCAGTGCACAAACACAGTGTAAGGGACTGTACATCCAGAACATGTTTTGCATTAAAAAAAAAACTGACCTTTGATAGAACTCTGTGTTGCGAGACGCAGTGGTCAAACGTGTCAGTTTAATGCATGTTGTTTACATAAAATAACAATTGAACAACAGTGCAGGGAAATGCAAAAAATGCCCTCAAAAGTGATCTATTCCTGTTGTTTGCATATGTGAAACGTCAGAAACAGAAGGTGAACAGATAGAGAGTTATAAAAAAAAATAATGAAAGTGTATTGTAAAAAGCATTAAAAATTTAGTTAAAAAATAATCATTTTGACACCCTGCTGTTGGACCTTGGCCACATATTGTGAATCTTATGCATTAAATGGACCACCCAAAACTGAAAATACATGTAAATTGAAATCCCAGATGTTTATAACTTGATTAATAAAATGGTGCGTAAAAAAAAATATATATTTGAACTTTAAGCCCCAGTTTCCAGCTAAATGTCACATTCGCATTTGTGAATTCACACTTAATATATCTGGGATGGCATGGAAGTAAGTAAACAATTAGCTATTTTTACTCTTGGGATGGTGCATCCATTTAAAGGGGATAAAAACTCATTTAGAAAGCATAAATGTGCTTCAAGGAGCCCTTGATAACCTTATTACATGAAATATCACCATATTATAGTGATGCTTCAGTAACAGAGCACGCTCTTGAATGGGGTAAGCTATCGTGTAGCAGTAACAATTTAAGATATGAAACTATGAATTGGCATGCTCTAAAAAAAGTGCACGAGATTAATCTGCGTCACAGTGAAAAGATTTAACTTCCACTATTTGCAAAAGGCACAACCTCAATACTGTCAGAGAGACTAAACCCGAGAATTACTTTCCATTAGTGCCACAGATTAACAACAATACTTTAAACAGATCTCAACCACATGTCTCTTCAAATACTGCCAAGCGAGAGACTCGCTTCAGTCTCCTGCAAAAGAGTTTGGTGATATAATAACGGGGTGAAACCAAATCTATCAGTATGAAGCAGACAAACTGGTTTGGTTTTAGCGTGGGCAACTCCTTCCAGCAGTTAAGTGTTTGTTACTAATTTGTTCATTGGTTAATGGATCTGTAAGAATAGTTACTCTAAACCTCAATGGGCAGACTACTGCGAGAGGACAGGTGGTTAAACTGCTGAAGGATGTAAAATAAAATAAAAAGAAAGGGCTAAGTGCGCGTACAGCGGTGTGGCTCATGTGCAGATGTTTAGCATTCAGGCTAACACATTGCATGGACTGGACTTTAAATAAAAGTGAGCGACACAACAAGATGGATAAAGACAAGTTTGGTTTCGTGTGTACCTCTTATTTCACGCAGAGAATGCATTTCTTCCGACTCCCACATAAACACAACATTCTAATCCACGCTTCTTAGTAACGTTACGGAGGTACCTTGCTACCGGGAAAAAGGAAACTACAGATCCGTTTCAAAATGGCCGCCAACATTTCAGCGTAAAAGTCAGTAAATAACGGTCAGCGGTATAAAAACAAACAAAAAAACAAAGCGGACAAAAAATGAGCATACCCTGCATATTTTATGTAATATATCTTTAATATCAAACAAAAACGGCTTCTAACAGCAAAACTAGAAAAACATGCTCTTCTCTTTGCTTGATTATTATTTTTATAAACTGCAAAAACAGTTAGCTATTGGAAAATAAATGCTTATTCTTGTTGAATTATTAATTAGTTGACTTTAAAACAGTCAAAGCTATAACGTTCTCGATTCAGCTGCATTCACTGGAAGAATATTCAAGTAACTTGATTTATTATAAAACAAAATAAAAAAAGATATGTGTCAGTAAAATTTGGAATGATGCATTTCCACACATATCCTAAACAGATATATTTACATTACAAGAAAACAGGGTGCTTAACAACAGACATAAGTTTAAAATGAAACTTTTTGTAAGCATGGTTAAATAATTCAAAATGTTTTTAAAACAGTGAAATAATTTAATACGACTTGTGTAGGTTTATACAACATGTGTCATATTGATCAAATTTCTCATTCACATTGATAGCAAAAGAAAAAAGTCAACAGTAAGACAAGATCCCCATCTTTAGAGAATGTCACTGTATGCCCTGCAGTAGTTATTTATTGATTGTTATGAGATGAAACCTAACCAAAGGTCCCTGTCTTTAAAAACCTTTTTGTTTCAGCAAATTCCCTTCTTAGTCATCATTTTAACCAGCTCAATCTCACAGTGAGATGGTGTGAATAGTTAATATTTCAGTGTCAAACCCACATGAATACACTTTGTCCTTGTACTGCAGAACACATGGCTCAGCATTCACTCTTCACTATGAGCTCTCACTTAAAATCTATTGTCCAGTTAAAACTAAATGTACGATACAACATCAGCACAGTTCTCACGAAAGTGTAGGAGACTCTTTGCTCTGAAAGTGTTTGATGCTCATAATTCAAAATGCTGTAGTGTTTTTTCAGATGAATAGGAAAAGATTTAGCTTATTTGATTCAGTTCTCTCATTTTTGACCTTAAGTGTCTTTTACGAATTTTGATCATCCACTTAACGCTGAGTTTGGCAAAGTCCGCGGCTTTAAAAAGAGCCATGAAGACGCCACACAATATGGCTATGGTGTTCCACGGGTTAGCTGTGACTATCTGTGCAAAGACATAAGGCACACGTGATTAGACTGTTCTGATGTTTAAAATGTTCTGACAATTTGGTAAATGAAAGTTTCATATTATGTACACTTACATCTTTGACTTGCTGTATAAATGGGTCTCGCCATTGGAAGACAACAAAGAAAAGCTCGTTGGCTTGCTCCTGTGGAGGCCTCTTGTCGATATACTTCACCACATTAGACTGAAACAAACATGGATGATTAATCAAATATTCAGTATTTGTGGATCAAATGTATTATTTTAAAGTGCTACTGTTATGACCCTGAAAATGACCTTTCATGCGGTGTGTAACACCCTAACGGTGCACTCACACGGGGCGTCAGCGTCAACGCTTCCCATTGACTTTGAATGGGTGACGTCAAGCGTTGC
>JAUMHR010000072.1:15760612-15778106 GCA_032361145.1 Enteromius fasciolatus | reverse complement strand
TTCTGAATGCCTGTGGCAGAATTCAAATGAGCCGTTTTATTTGAAGTTTTTGGAAGTAACAGTGTTAGTTATTTTACAGTACATAAACTTACAGTGTACTTAAAATGTACTTACCCTGGAAAGCACTGGATGTTACAAGGTAACTATATGGGTTAAGTTTAGGTTATGTTCAGGGTTAGTACCTATTAATTACCCAGTTATTGAGACTTATAATAAGTACATAGTATGGAAAGGACTGTAAAATAAAGTGCTACCGATGAGATATTAGGAGATAAGGTGACAGCTGATATTTATATTCTAATAAATATGTAATTGATTTACAGCTACACATTATTAGGGCCCGATCCACTAGGCCGAGATATTGTTTTTCTAAGGATTTGATTTTTATGTATAGTGTATTAGATGCGTGCAGCTCTTAAAGGGACAGAACTAAACATGCGCCGCTTGTCATTAAAGGGATAGTTCACTCAAAAATGATAATTGTGTCATTATTTACTGACTTACATGTTGTCCCAATTATAAAATTATAAATTATAAAAATAACATATTTTAAAGTAACCAAACAGTATCTTTCCCCCTTTAATTTAATACAATGTTCAACAAAAAATCGTGACCTGTGATATTTTTGGAAAAAAAAACAACGTAATATGATATTTTTGCATACCGCCCACCCCTAGCGAGAAATGAGAAACAGGAAGTGTGTAGTAACATCTACATACATTATCTGATTTTGATCAAACTTCATGGGTTTGTTCGCTGTATGATGCCGGTCGCATAGACGTGTCAAAGTCATAGCGCCACCAACTGGCTGCAGAAAGTGTGTCGTTTTCAGAATGCTTTGAATTCAGCATCTTATTTTTACTCGATTTGCTTCAAACTTAATAAGAATACTGACAAAACACAGCCGATGTAAAACGGTTGAGGGGAAACTGATAGCTCAAATATTGTGCATGCCATGGCAACGTGTCAAACTTGACAAAATTTTGATGCAGATAACATGGGTAGAACTGCCTGAAACACAACACACATATCAGTATCAGAGGGAGAGTGTGTGAGAGAAATATATATCACTAGAAAAAAAATCTATTATATATTAATTTATTTATGTATTTAATGCATTACAGCTTAAGAAATCTCTTAGGCTTTATCCTTTTCTATAAGTTTTTTGGACAAAAAATCCTAGATCCAGTTGATTTGTAGAGAACTGACAACATAATTTTATATAATTAGGTTAAATGATTATGATATTTACAGCATAAAAAGATCTAATGATGCATAAGTGGTCTTATACATCTATACTGACTTATGACATCCTATTGCATGGCATTCATCCGATCTTACATAATCTCATTTTTCAGATGCAGACAACATTAATTGTCTATACCATTAAGTTTTAGTAACACTTCATAATAAGGTCTAATTTGTTAACATTAGTAAACGCATTAACTAGCATGAACTAACAATGATCAATATATTTTCACAGCGTTTCTTCATTTTTGTTGACATTAGTTAATCATGTTAATTCACAGTTAATATATTTAATATAGTCAATGTTATATATATTTTCTGTGTGTTTGTGTGTCACAGTCTTGATGATTTGGATTAACCCTTTCATTGCTGTATACCTTAAAACCAGACTGTCAATGGGTTACTGTATATGCGTGGGCACCGTTTTCCTGATGCCACCGGGGTGGCGGTTGCACTGATGGCGAGGGCCCATCATTGCTGCTTGCAGCTATATTTTAAGCTTACTTTTTGGTGATATAAATATCGTCAGCTTCACTATGAATTAAAATGTATCAACTATGAAACTCAATTAAAGGTTTAATTAGATTAATTAGGATTTTTTCAGACTATGTCAGTCTTGGGTTACACTAAATGGCTAAATACCTTTATATACAGATGAACCATCATGTTTGTAGTTACACATTGCATGCTGGGAAAATAACTCGCCAGGATTCTCAAACTCTAATAAGCAGATACGCACTTTCATAACATTGTGCTTTCATACTATTTTTACTACTGTGCCCTTCTCTGCAATCTAAATGCACTACTATCACAATGACTCATCAACTTGTAGCAACTTGTATCTCTTTGAAAAACCAACACTCTTTTTTGTAACGAAACTTTGTAACTAATTGCAGAAGCATTTTACTCACCTTAGTCACACCTGAATCCATGCTCACAGTCACTGGGTGTAAATCATTTTTCAGATACTGTTGAGATTAGTAATGCTAAACTATCTTGTTATATGGTGATTGGTGAGGCTCATGGTATGTCAGGACATACGAGGTGGAGGACACGGTCTCTGCCTATTTGCACACACCTAACTGATAAATTATCATGGGTGGTATTTTCCCTCCCTGTTGATAGCATGAACTTTTAGTGTAGAGTTCCTATTCTAGAAACTCCCATTGTTTGAGCTACAGCATAACGTTATGCTTATCAAGTGCTGAGGTAATTAAATATACGGCATAGTGGATCTCACAGTTCACACAACCATACATACAATCATAGCTTATATATTGATTTTTATCTGCTATGTTGATGCATACAGAGGACTTCAGATGATGCCAACCCTGGAACAACACACACCACTACTGAACTCTGCTACTAATTTATAACGTTCCTTGTCTGTTCGATTACGTCATTAATTGATCTTTACCTCATATCTATGCCATATCTACATTTACAAACCACTACTACATATACTGTAAACATTACTTTGGTGTAAAACTGCTTTGCAATGATATGTATCATGAAAAGCGCTATACAAATAAATTTGAATTGAATTGAATTCAGGTGGTGAAGACGGTGGGTTTGCGTGAGGTCTGGTATTTCGGCCTGCAATACACAGACACCAAAGGATTTCTGACATGGCTGAAACTGGACAAAAAGGTATTCTTAATTTTGAACACACACACACACACACATATATATATATATATATATAATATATGGATGGTTGGCGTACCAATGTGTCCTATGGTGTGACAGCAAAAATGAATAAATAAAAAAATTACCCTTAAGACTGAAGATAGACCTCTCTCATGCTATTTGTAACTCTAAGAACTCATATTTGTATTTTAAGTTTTTTTTTATTTATCTAATTTTGATTTGTCAACTATCCATAAATGTATGTACACACATACCCATGAACGCACACACACCCACACACACAATTTTCCTTTTAACATGGCTGAAACTGGATAACTGAAAATAATGTTTTATTAGTAGTGCTTCTAAGATGACCAAGTGTCACTATTATTATCGCCCATTTAACCCTATAAGTATTAAACTCTGGTGCATAACTTGCTTTCCCCATTTGACATGAATGATACCATAAATTACGTAGTTTAATGAGAAGGTAAATGATATCACTTGCATTTGAGACAAAAGAATAAACAAAAGAACCCCACAGACTTACTGGCACCCAAACCATATCTACAGACTAAAATATCATAAATGTGGGAGTGGGTTTTCTTGACCTGAGTCAGTATTTTACCACCTTAGCAACTATCCAAAATACCCTAGAAACAGCGGAGGAACATTCAAAGAACATGTTATCTATGGGTGGAGATGTAGGTGTTATTTTACTGCTTTACATTTACTGCTCACTTTCTGACATGCGATTGCATTTGTTGAATGCTTGCATCATATGACATTGTCAGGATTGTTTGCTTGTAATGCAGTTTGGGTACTAAAATTTGGGTTTTAAAAATGTTTGCCTTTAAATGACCAATTACAGTTCACTCTTATTTCATGTGCAATCACCTAGTATACATACTGTATCATCATATAGTAATACATATCATGTTTTGTTACTAATATATCAGCATTGTATAATAGTATCTAAATAAGCATATTGTTATTTATTTTGTATATTAATACACTAGTAGATAAAGTAGTAAAATCGGCAACACCTGGGCTCCTTTGTCTACTGGATGTTTCTGTGGTCAAGCACCCTTTTTTGAAGTTAATGTGCGTGCTTTTGGTTACTGTTGCTACGTATATTAATACACTATAACACAAAATGCTCATGTGATAAAAAAGATGGGAGGTCTTGACAAAATGCCAATAAAAAAAAGAAGATTCTAACCTAAAAGTTATGAAAAAAATTTTTTTACCTAGCATCTCAAATTATTTCATTTTTCATTACGAATTCATAGGTGTCTTCTCAAGAGGTGAAGCAAGAGAACCCTCTGCAGTTTAAATTTCGGGCCAAGTACTACCCTGAAGACGTGTCTGAGGAGCTGATTCAGGACATCACAAAGAAGCTTTTCTTCCTGCAAGTGAAGGAAGGCATCTTGAGCGATGAGATGTACTGCCCTCCAGAGACAGTCGTTCTGCTGGCTTCCTATTCTGTTCAGGCCAAGTTTGGAGACCACTTACCGGAAACTCACAAATCTGGATACCTAATGACCGAGAGGCTTCTGCCGCAGAGGTGAGTGGGCAAACTGCTCAAAAACATTCATTCAGTGCCGATTTAAAATGACTCACAAAGTGCTTATTCATGTTCCTGGAGGTCTGCTTTCCAGCCCTGCTCCAACACACCTGTTTGTAATTATCAAGGGTTTTTGGAGACCTTAGGTATATTCGATTGGGTTTGGTCTTTGTTGGAAAGTCTCTTGAAGATATTATTGAGCATCCCTGACTTAACAGGTTACTTAGTTAAAAATAAAAACAAATGAATAGTGTGCAAAGTAAATCCAATCACACAGATTAAAATAAAGTTAGCTAAACACCTGACATGCCAGCAGAATGCAGAGTCTTGAATCACAAACAAAAATATCAGAATGGAACATAATTGTACAAGGTTTAATGATAAAATTATTTATTCAGATTTTTTTTAAAGCACTTTACTATTGTTGCTACATAATAATGTAAAAAAATCATATAAATGTACACACCAACAAACACGCTATCAATGCTTCTTGTTGGTGCTACTTCTAACAAATCTAAGTAATCTTTTTAGGTATGTTTGAAAGACTTTTACTCAGCTTTATTATTCTTTAAGATAAACACAAAAATGTACAAAGATATTACGAAAAAATACAACACATGTAAAAATTATTTAAAAAAATGAACAACACTTAAAAAAAATAAAGTTGTGCATTTAACAAGCATATTTATTTATAAAAAAGTAAATGTATAAAAAAAGAAATGAATAAATGTTTTATATATGAAAAAAAAGAAGAAAAAATTATTGCGAGAAGACAAAAATAGAAACAAATATGTTGTTATAACGTAATGATGAAAACACTTGTACAGTTATTAAGTGACATCTTGAAAATGTTATTTCATTCACATTTTAGCTCCAAATATATTTATGCACCATGGTCACTTTAGTCATATGATTCTACCACCACCCACATGAAAACTAAGCATGGTTTATTATAGTAATATTAGTAAAAGTAGTAACAATGGTTTCTGGTGGATCGATTACTGTTTGTGTAAATGCCATGGTTAAACTATGATTAGTGTAGCAAACCCGTGGTTAATTTATGCTTGCCATGATTTATTTGGTTAATTTTGAAAATGGAAGGTGTGTATATTTGGTGTTTTCAGAGTGCTTGACCAGCACAAACTCTCTAAAGAGCAATGGGAGGAGAGGATCCAGATTTGGCACGAGGAGCACCGAGGTATTCCCAAGTGAGTCTGACTTATATGCTCTTGTGCAGCTCGTATTCATAACATTGCATGTTTTGTAACATCTTTGAATTTTTAAAAAAGGGAAGATGCCATGCAGGAGTATCTAAAGATCTCACAGGATTTGGAAATGTATGGCGTCAACTATTTCGACATCAAGAACAAGAAGGGAACAGACCTGTGGTTAGGCGTAGATGCTTTGGGACTTAACATCTATGAAAAAGATGACAGGTAAGCGCTTTTTGCGAGCGAGGCCTGATTGTTTTGGGGATATTGGGGTCAGCTTGTCATGACTGTGTGGTTAGTGACCTGCAGAGCAACTCTCCGAACCCAAAACAAGACAAACAAGTCAACACGAACACATAGTGCTTACTATTGAGAGGTCATTGCACCCAAGTACAAATGGACCACAAAGTCTGAGATTTTTGTAATGTTTGTTGACAAACACAAAAGCGATATTACAATAAAAAAAGTTGCCTGCAATAAATTTGGTCTGTTCATCATTACTCAGGTTGACTCCGAAAATTGGATTCCCTTGGAGTGAAATAAGGAACATCTCATTCAGTGACAAGAAGTTCATAATCAAACCCATTGACAAAAAAGCTCCCGTAAGTCTTTGCATGAATGATTTTATGTTTATGCCAGGTTTGTTGAAATGAACTATTTTTATTCATGCTGGTTTTGCCTTATTTCAAAAACGTTTATATGTTTCCATAAAAAGTTTGAAACGATTAAAGGATAATTGTCATGTGGTGTAACAATCAACAGTAAAATTGTATATTTTCCTAACATCTTGAATACATGTAAGTGAATATCTTAAGGCCCTCTCACGCCAAGCAAGATAAAGATATAGCTCTAAAAATCGTTCTCAATGTTAAAGAATAGCGGCGTCCACAACTATAACTGTAAAGGCACAGAGAAACGAGATCGTTGGCAATCATCTTTCAAGCGGATGAACGACACCATTGACAACCAATCAGAATCAGTCCTGCTTGCACGCGCTTGAGAATTTAAAGCGGCAGGCGCGCTTGAGCGTTTAATAAACAGACGATATCGCTCGCTGGTGTGGACGCAAATATAGTAATCGTTATAATTATCGTGCTTGGTGTAAACGACCTTTAAGCATTCTCGTAATTCTCCTGTTAGGTTTAGGTATTGGTAAAATTAGGGATGTAGAATAAGGTCATACAGAATAAGGCATTAATATGTGCTTAATAAATGGCTAATATTCTAGTAATATCCATTTTAATAAAGAACTAATAGGTGTAACAGTAACATAAAGTGTTACCCATCCTTCGTAAAGTGTATAATGCAAAATAATAAAAAAATTAAAGTGTATAATGTTGTTTTTTGGTAACACTAACACTAATTCTCATTGTTAACTAGTTGTTTATTAGCATGCCTATTACTAACATATCAGCTGTTTATTAGTATAGAGCACATATGCTCCATGACCATTAGGAGTTCACCAAGACAGAAGTCATAGTTAATGGTTTGCGAGAATTGGATCTTAAAATAAAGTGTGACTTTGTTTTTAGTAGAGAAGGCCGGTTGGAATATATTCAACATATTATTTATGCAAAAGACATTATGAAACATGACACACTCTGTACTCTCTCTTGTTCTTACAGGACTTTGTGTTCTATGCATCTCGTCTGCGCATTAACAAGCGCATCCTGCAGCTGTGCATGGGAAACCATGAGCTTTACATGCAGCGCAGGAAACCTGATACTATTGAGGTGCAGCAGATGAAGGCTCAAGCCAGGGAGGAGAAACACCAGAGACAGATGGAGAGGTGAGGAGGTGCCCAGAGCGAGGCATTATATAGCAATGACCAGCTGCCCTGATAAGTGCAGCAAGACACCGGGAAAGTCAGGGCACTCGTTTTGCAACTTTATTGGCCAATAAACGTACATAAAAAACAACATCATTTTTTACCAAATATAAAACATTTCTAAAATGTAAATCTATGCTGTGACTTTTTCGTTGATTTAATTGATCCTTTGTTAATAATAGTATGAATTTCTTTCATAGAAGAAAGAATAAAAATGTACTGATCCCAAACTTCTGAACACTAGTGAAACAGTAAACTACTGTAACAGTAGTTCTGAACATTATTATCCATTTTAAATAAATGCTTCTCTTTTTAATATTTTAATGATCAAAGAATCCTAAAACTATTAAGCAGCTCAACTGTTTCCAGCACTGATAATAAAAAATCAGCAGATTAGAATGATTTCTGAAAGGATCATGATGAAGACTGGAGTAATGATGCTTTGTATCACAGGAATAAATTACATTTTACAATATATTCACACAGAATTTTTTTTTTAAATTTAAATAATATTTCACAATATTAAATTTTTTTCTGGATTTGTAATCTAATAAATGCAGCCTTGATGAGCAGAAGAAACATCTTTAAAAACCATTAACTATCTTACTGTACTAAAAATTTTGAACAGTAGTGTGTATACACATACATGCATGTGTGTGTATTTTTATATACACATAATAAATATGCACAGAACACAGACACACACATTATGTGAACAACAACTTTTATTTTGGATGCGATTAATCGTTGGACAGCACTAAAATAAATAACTGTTGTTCACTTTATATATATATATATTATTTTTTTTACCTCTAAAATAAATAATGGTTTATTTATTTATTTAACTTTGTTATTATTATTATTATTATTATTATTATTATTATTATTATTATTACCTATTCATTTTTTTTTTTCCTTTTATAATTTTCCTCTAAGATTTTTTTTTTCAGTTTAGGGTACATTAACGTGTTTTTCTTCCCAGAGCCCTGCTAGAGAATGAGAAAAAGAAAAGGGAGGAAACTGAGAAAGAAAAGGAGAGGGTGGAGAGAGAGAAGCAGGAAATGATGATTAAGCTTCTCCAGTTTGAAGAGCAGACCAAAAAGGTTGAGAAAGGTAAGGATATGTCACTACATATCTGATATAAGTTATACATATTTTTCTTTTTTGGTTTTGTTTGAAATTAACATTGAAATGGCAATAACAACTGGAATGATCTTGTATCACCCCGTATAATTGATAAAAGATTATATATATATATTTAAATGTAAATTATATATATGTTTTTAAAATTACAAAAAATAATTATATATATATACACACACACATATTTAATCAAATATAATACTAAATACTAAAATATATAAATATTAAATATATATTTAATTCATCAAGGGAGGGTTCTGCCAACAAGGATTAAATTAAGCAAGGTTTTGAGCTAAATATTATTAGATTACATATATTATACTAACCACCAGTTTCACAGACAAGGCTTAAGCTAGTCCCAGACTAAAATGCATGTTTGAGCTGTCTCAGATGAAGATATCTTGCTCTGACATATCTTCAAACATGTCAGTGTCATTGTTCTGTGTTAAGATGCACACCTTTAATATTTTCTTATGAGGCATTTTTGTAAAAGTTGCTTAAATATCTTAATTTAACTAATGCCTAGTCCTGGCTTAAGCTAAGTCCCGTTTGTGAAACCGGGCCTTAGTGTTTTACTGCAGAATGCTTTGATTGACCACCATACTAGCACATGCTTGCAATAAACAGTGTTGTATAATTGAGTGACTGCTGCCCTCTTATGGTTGTTTTTGTGTATTGTTCAGATCTGAAAGAGCAGTTTGAGAGGGCACGGATACTGGAGGAAGAGAGGCGGAGGGTGGAGCAGGAAGCAGCACGTCTGGAGGCCGAGAGGCAGGCGGCGCTGATGGCTAAAGAAGAGCTGGCCAGGCAAGCTGAGGACCAGATGAAAACTCAGGAGCAGCTGGTGAGCATAAGACACCTTCACACACAGTGACAGTCTGAATATTTTGTGATGGATTGTGCAAGGGACAAGAGCTAACTTTTATTTATAAAGCTTGATTTTTTTGTATGCACACATAGGCAGCAGACCTGGCTGAATACACTGCAAAGATCACCTTGCTGGAGGAAGCCAGGAGAGTCAAGGAAGAAGAAGCCAGTGAATGGCAGAACAGGGTGAGTTTTCAACAGTATACACGACTAGATTCATGAAGATTTTGAAATCATATCATGTAGACACATTTTAATAGACCTCTTTAATTATCTCAGGCTAAAGAGGTACAGGACGATCTGGAAAAGACCCGTGAGGAGCTGCAGAATGTTATGTCTTCACCTGTGGTTGCTGCACCCATGGCTGCGCCCATGGCCCGGGCCATGATGGAGGAACCGCTGGAGAACGATCATGATGATCACGAGGAGAACAACAGCACCTACAGCGCTGAGCTGCAGGTGGAGGGCATTGAGGACCACCGCAACGAGGAGGAGCGCGTCACAGAGGCAGAGAAGAATGAGCGCGTGCAGAAACAGCTCATGGTAACATGCTGTTTCCTAAAAACACATCCAGACTCATTCATAGAATTCATTTGAGAGACTTGCTCAGCAATTAAAACCAGTCTTACATTGTTTTCGGTTGCAGGCATAACATTGCATTTGGGGTTTTGATTCATCTCTGCGATTCACTGAATCTTTCGAACACTTAAATACATATACAGTTTAGTAACTATTGAGGAGTCATATCATGCATTTAGGAGATTTGTATAAAAACAGAATTCATTTTAAGGGAATTCATTCACATTCACTGGAGACTTTGATTCATCTCAGTGATTCACTGAATCTTTTGAACACCTAAAAACAGACCACATTCATTCGATTCTTTAATGAACAACACATCTTGTTTTAGCACGCTCATCTCAAATCAACACTTTCAGATCTATTTGTTCAGTTACACCACACGCATAGCTCAGTTTTTAATTTCAGTTGTCTCACTTGGGATGTGCATTGTGACTAACTGTATCTTAAATTGCTTTTAGGCCCTGAGCTCCGAGTTAGCCGAGGCGCGAGATGACTCTAAGAAGACTAAGAACGACATTCTGCACACTGAAAACGTACAAGCCGGGAGGGACAAGTACAAGACGCTGCGTCAGATCCGCATGGGCAACACCAAGCAGAGAATAGATGAATTCGAAGCCTTATAATGGCTGATAAATTCTCCAATAAACCTGGAGTACCAGCAGCACTTGCTGTTCAAAGGTGAATTTATCTAATTGCCACAAATGGCCGCATTTGTCCTTGTCATTGAAAAGACTGGATTATTTACACAGTCTGTACACACTACACAAGTAGTGTAGGGTTTATTTTCTGACAAATATGGAAAACACAGTTATTCAAGGCACTAAAATGATATGTTTATGTTGTTGTGTTTGCCTCGGGAACACTCTTGAGATCTTATTTATGCTAACTGTGCCAAAGGCTTTGGCTTGAGGAATCATGTCATCTTATATGGGAACTTTTTATTAGTGCTAACTTGCATTCAAATTGTGGTGCGGTTTCATCTTGTGCTCCCAAAATGGAGATTTTATGAAAACAAAAAGTGAAAATTTATTATGAATTATAGCTTATTATCTGAAACATGAATGCGATTAAATAGTGGTCGTAACAAACAAGTCAATAGTTTTTAACAGAGTTTGATTAAAGAAACGCTGCATTAGATTTGCATATTTCATGTGTAATAAATATACTGATTTGAATGAATTCCGCTGTCTGGTTACTATGAGATAGATGGCAAATGTCTTGCTTTTTTTCTTATATTTTGGTAAAAGTTGTTTTCCAAATAAAAACGCAATCTAAGAAGACGGGAGCACAGTGTTTTGATTGTTCAGAATAGCAGAAAGGTTTGCGTTGTCTGTTTACCCAGATGTCCTCCACTTACGCTCTGACCATTACGAGAACTACAGCTTCATTCGCTGTGATGCGCAGAGAAGCTGTTAAAGGCAAATTGTTATGCAAAGGGTGCGTCTGCAAAAGCCCCACAAGGACCACTGATATTTACTCAAGGACTTGAACGTTAATTATGTTGCTAGACAACAATTTATGAAGCCTGGAAACCATTTGTAGAAATATGCAAAGGGTCAGCTAACAGTGCAGGGGGTTAGGATTACTGTGTTCCATCGGAAAACGTTTCAGCCTTCATTAGCTACAGTGGGTTAGTTCCCTGAAAGCCTCCCATAAAAAATATTCCATAAACTACATGTGCAGTGTTGTGTGACCACAAATGATATTGGTAAGACATTACCAATTTACTTACTGATTATTATATAGTTATAAGCATGTGCAGAATGATGTGAACTACATCAATAATACAGCTTTTGTCTTATGCGACTTATCATTTCAATTTTTAAATCTAGGCATTAATAAAACATCAGTTATCTGCAAGACCAATTGGATTTATCCTTTGCGCTGTGCTGAAAATCCTTTACATAATTTGGTGTTTCTGATCAAAAAAAAGCAAAAACGTTCCTGTTTTGTTACCAAATATTGGATTCAAGCTTTTTGTTCGCTTGTTTCCTCTGAGAGCAAAGTCAAGTACGGGAACAGAAAATCCTCTCCAGATAAAAAATAACTGGAAAACTATATGTTGGGGTTAAAGCGTGTCTATGTTACACATCATTTATAACATTAACAGCCTCTTAAAATAAAGGTTCTTTGTGAAGTCAATGGTTCCATAAAGATCTTTTAACATCAATGAAGAAAGGTTCTTTGTCGTAGAACAAGGTTATTTGGAACTTCAGAGATTTTTTTTTCTTTTTTTGTGAAACCCAAAAAGACCTTCCAAAATGTATTTAAACAGCTCCTAATAGTAACATACGATTAGTGATGATTTAATAATTACAATGTAATATGATCTATGATGCGTGACAGTTTAATCCTGTCTTGTTTCTCCGGTGGACTAACAAATGTCCATATAAGGAGCGCGGGTGTGAGTCTCTGGGGGTGGTGCTGAAAGAACAGCTCCACTAAACACGACTTCTTTTAATAGCGGTCACTTGTGGCAGATTTTCAGGAGACCCTCAGCTGGATTCCTGCTGCCAAAGGGTACAAGGGAGCTATGACAAGCCGTGAATCAGGAAAGTTCCCATGCCGGACCGGAGCTTTGAAACCTGAGGGATATTTTGAAGTGACTATGAGAAGATGAAGAGACAAAACGTGCGGACACTCGCCTTAATTATCTGCACTTTGTCCTATTTACTCATTGGAGCGGGAGTCTTCGACGCTCTCGAGTCAAAGCAAGAGAAAAGCCAGAAGAGCAAACTCGACTATCGAAAATTTCTACTTATGCACAAATATAATCTCACCAGGCTTGACTTTGATCAGATTGAAAAGGTCGTGTTGCTTCTGAAGCCTCACAAAGCCGGAGTCCAGTGGAAGTTCGCCGGCTCTTTTTATTTCGCCATCACTGTGATAACGACCATAGGTAATTTTTAACTTTTAATTAATTAACTTAATTTACGAAGACAAATGTTTTGCCTATAAGCTAATACAAATGGTTTTAGGGTTGGAAAACTTTAGTTTAATTTTATTCACATTTTTGTTTCACAGTATTCTCTTAACGGTGTGAATTAGACAAAACGTGGGCTACTTTTATGATAAAATGTTACAATTTCCAAAAGTTTTAACCATACATTTTGTTTTATTAGATTTTTTTACATTTAGATCAGGGTATACTATAGTATTATTTCTATTGTGGGTGACATATTTGCCGAGGACAGTTTCGATTAACTCAAAGACATCGTTTAGTTTTCCATTACGTCTTTGTTATTATCAGCAAAGAAAACAACAGGTGAAATAGGTATTTTATTAACAGATGTCTTCCAAAATCTCTATAAACACTGTATTTTCACGGAAAAGTTCTGGTAGCAGAACGTTTTACGTTGAATTGACAGTTAAGTGTGTGCTTTTTGTGTAAAATATAAATGATATTCGATCAGATACGAGTTCAATCTTGGTGAAACATGTTCATTAAGATTGCTTAAGACATAAAACGAGATTATGCTAGGATGCGATAAATGAGAAAATATGGAGAAAAACGCTCCAAACAAGCATCACTATTGAAGCGCTTAATCCTGTTCATGGTGATCTGCTTCCGGTGGATTAATTCAAAAATGGTCGCGCATGGGTTATTTTTAGAAGAGCGCCTATAAAATGCTAACGTACGTTGCTTGTGTGAACGAATTACAAATATATAACTGCATTTCCCTTTAACCCTCAAAGACCACAAAGAGCTTTTAAGAGCTCCAGAGCACTTGTGGGAACACAACAGAACTTGATACACTCAAATAGAAAAAAGGTACACAAGCTGTCACTAGGCCTGTAACCTTTTAAAAGGTAATGTACAATTTATATATTAAGATGCATGTTTTAGGTATTAATATGCACTTTTATGGTGTAAATAAGATACAAATGTATACCATTTTCTACTGAGAAGAGTGTTCCTTCAAGCATCCTTCATGAAAAACGTAATGAATACAATTTTGACTTGAATGAATGATTTAATTTTGATGTTACCGTTTTTAGGTAATTATGATTATTATTCATTTACATGATTGTGTACATAAAAAGTATAGTCACTTTATTTATATAGGTCATTTCTTTTATTGGTTGAGAATTATCATGACCCCTGTCCAGTTAAAAGTAAGAACAGCGATTCTGTTATGTTTTAGCTACATAACAGTAGATTAGGAAAATTAAACTTCACTGTCCTAATTTGCTTGATAAAGACTTGATCTGTGAGTCTATTTGGTATGTGAATACTGACAGCTATGTGTATAGATCAACAAATCTCCAGGCTAATGCCGTATTAGTCTGCCCTCATTGGGGAGTTTACAGCATCATCATAACAAAATTGGGATGGCTAAGTGTAATGAATGTCTGTAATAATATTTACGCGATTTTAAAGAACATCTAGAACAAATATGCGTGAGGGGTGTGTATCTGACGAATAGTTTGATGATTCTGGCCAATAACAAGCTGTGAAGTTTATTAAATTTTATTCAGACTTACTAAGAGGTTGTTTAACTGACATCCACCCCCAAAGATCACA
Source organism: Enteromius fasciolatus (assembly GCA_032361145.1). Lineage (NCBI taxonomy): Eukaryota > Metazoa > Chordata > Actinopteri > Cypriniformes > Cyprinidae > Enteromius > Enteromius fasciolatus. The sequence goes on along the minus strand of JAUMHR010000072.1, from coordinate 15,763,506 downwards.
AATGTTATTCTATGCACTGCTGAATTATGCCAGTAAATCTAATGCTGAGTGAAACTGAAGACATACTAATATTTTACGGTAGCTTACTCTTGTATGGTCTTGACTTTCCAGTGTTCTACAAGTCTGAAATAACTTCAGATTAACATCACTTGATACTATAAAAATGATGATAGGTACAACTTGATTCGACTAACATGAACGTAAATTGACATTAGGGCTGCAACTAATGATTATATATAATCTGTCGATTATTAATTCCGATTAAAAATTTAAAAAAAGAAAAACATTCGTTTCCAACCCTTTATTCAAAAACAGAACTAAAATCTTTAGAAAGGGCACAAACATGTTGCTCCTTGAGCTGAAGCTTATTTAGTTATCCCCTGAAACCTTAGTGGACATTATCAGGTGTACTTATTCAATCCCACAATGCACAGCAATAACGAGTGTACAACTGATATACACTGAGCGGCGAGAGAAAAGCCATAATGCAGGAGAGTCATGTCCAGAATGTATTGCCGCATCTTGGCAGAAGATGGCGTTTGCAGGTGAACCATCCATTCATTTTACAAAGTTTTTAAAAATGTATCCTGGCTCTTCCAAGCTTATTAATGGTGGCCATAATTTATAATCTCCATAAATCCATCAAAAAACTAACCTATACGCCTCTGGGGGGGTTAACATATGTCTTCTGAAGCAGATCGATGGGTTTTTGTAATAAAAATAGAAATAGTTGAGCTTAGGCTTTTTCACTGACCTCTGAGTCGACGTACTGTATGACGTACTGTATGAGGATAGAGCAATACTAAATGCTGGCAAGAATTAAAAGTTGACAACGAGAAGTAAAAAAAAATTTCACTATAAGAATGAATGCGTCATACGTCGAGTCAGGGGTCAGCCAAGAAGCTGAAACTCCTTTCATTATCTGGTTCAGATGCATTTGATCAATGTTAGATCTTTGAAGGAAGGTAGATCTCCAGAAACAGGACTGGGTGCTCCTGGTTTAAAGCATTCCCGCTGATGCAGGGTCTGAAGGGGTTGCAACGTCACATCTAGTCATTTATTGAAAACATTGTTTTCTTTAAAAAACATCTCATCCTGCTCTTCTTCCCAAGGTTATGGCCATGCTGCTCCCAGTACGGATGCTGGGAAAGCGTTCTGCATGGGGTACGCGCTTCTGGGCATCCCCCTCACCCTGGTGATGTTCCAGAGCCTGGGCGAACGCATCAACACCTTCGTCCGCTTCCTGTTGCACAAAGCCAAGAAATGCATGGGCCTGCGGCGGCCGGAAGTCTCCATGGCCAACATGGTGATCATCGGCTTCTTTTCCTGCGTCAGCACCTTGTGCACAGGAGCAGCTGCCTTCTCCCACTATGAAGGCTGGACCTTTTTCCATGCCTTCTATTACTGTTTCATCACCCTCACCACCATCGGTTTCGGGGACTACGTAGCCCTACAGAAGGACAACGCTCTCCAGAACGACCCTCATTACGTGGCCTTTAGTTTTGTCTATATCCTGATGGGCCTCACGGTAATTGGTGCTTTCCTCAATCTAGTGGTGCTACGGTTCATGACGATGAACATTGAAGACGAGAGAAGAGACGCAGAGCAGAGGGCGCTGCTCTCCAAAGATAAACCAAAATGTCCGGTTTCACGGCGTCCGGACCCTCCGAGCCCAGTCGCCGTGGGGCGAGATAAAAGGCGAGGGCTGAAGAGCGTCTACGCTGAGGTGCTCCACTTCCAGACGGTGTGCTCCTGCCTGTGGTACAAAAGCCGAGAGAAAATGGTGATCCTCCCCCAGGATATGTCCTTCACCGATGCGCTAATGGAGCAAGGAGATGTATCGCCCCATCACTTCTTCGAACCAGGCCCCACGGGCTGCGTGTGTAACCCTCAACGCTGCTCAGCCATTAGCACTGTGTCTGCTGACCTGAGAAACATCTCACCGTTTAGGCTCTTCTCCAAGAGACGCAGCTCTGTCTGAATCACCTCGCTTTCTTATACGGTCACTATAGATCTTTAATCAGTCACATGAGTTATTTTCATAGCGTTCACATAAATATGCTTGATAGGACCACCCAAGATTGAGGTGGACTAATGAAAGAGCTCCGCTAGGAGTCTCTTTACACAAACACATCTATACTCGCGCAACTCTTTGATGACTATTATGAGAATTCAAAGGCTCTTCTACTTCAAATAGCTCATTTAAACCTTGGTATGGTGCAACAGACAGTGGTTCTTTACAAAGTCTGACAAAAAAAACATCTGATCTGCAGTGTTGTTTTATTGTGTTTATGGTGGAGGAAGATGTTTGAATTTGTTCATTTTTGTATTCATTCAAGTCGTTTTTGGCTTTGCATTGTGGGTTTTGGGCTTTTCAGAATTGTACTGAGAACAATAATCCTAATAAACAATCCTAATAAAAACTAAAACTCGTGATAAGCTTTCTAAATTGATGATGGGGATAATATTAGATAAGAGGAGAACTATATTTTAGTCCCTTTGAGAGAGAACGTAATGTTTCTCAGAGGAACACAAAGCATTTGATTATAATTTTAACCTTTCCTCTCAAATTTCATGACCATGTCCCTTTGGGGACATTTAAATTCTTTAAATTACAATTCAATAAATTCCTCTTCCTGTGGGTGTGGCCAATTCAACCCCTTTAAAAGGAGCCAGCTGTTTCAGTTCAATTCTGCAATTTGCACAAAACTGTTAGATCAATAGTTTTCACAATGCCAACCAATTCGTACATATTTTACGAGGTGGCTAATTCGTACGAATTTGTACGAATGACCTAAACATAATCCCGCCCCTAAACCAAACCATCACGTGGTTTTAGACAAATCGTACGAAATCGTACGAGTGAGGTCGTACGAATTAGTACGAATTGGCAC
>JAUMHR010000072.1:15749985-15760520 GCA_032361145.1 Enteromius fasciolatus | reverse complement strand
ACGAATTGGCACAAATTTGGCACCTCGTACGAATTGCTCGTGAGATTGTGTTGGAAAAGCACATCTGACACTCTTTATTAAGTATACTGCGATCTGATGTTATTGCCGGACTGCCACTCCATTACTGTAATGAGTCCTTTATAATACGCTGTGCTAGACTTCAGTGTAACCAGCAAAATGAAACACCTATCAGGTATTTGTTGATCCAGATGGCAAACCGACATGATTCCTGCTTTCTGCCCAGCTCTGTGCAGTGTGTTATGGGAATAATCTGACCCTTAGAAAGGTCCTGAATTATATTAACCTGATGGAGGTCACGTGGAGTGATAAAAGCAGCAGATGACTTTTTTTGTTTTTCAAAACTAGGACAGAGTTGTCTATGTAACGGGGATACCAGATCAACATCTCGGCGCGGCAAGTTTATTAGACTCTTGAACCTGAGGTATTTAATTACTCTCGATGTTTAGCTCATAAAATTCCTTTGAAGGTAAAGTATAAATATGACCTTGGTCTGAACTAGAGCTCTAGGAAAAACAGCAGCTATCGCATACGGACTCTCCAAGCGCTCTCAGCACTGATCTGGACATCGTGTCCTGTGTATCCCCCATGATTCAGAGAGGCCTTGCTGCTCAGGCTATGTTTGGCCCACGCAGGAGTGTGTGCCATCTTCACATCCTGCCAAGGAGAAAGCGCTTTGTGCCCAAGACTTTGCCTTTAGCTATTAAACCTGCATGACACAGTGACAGAAGGAACGCCATTACAACAAATGCCTGTATTGCCCCCCCGTGGTGGCGGCATCTGTTGCTTTTCCTTCTAGATTTTTTTCCGTTTGGCATCTACATCCACATGAAAGGTAAAAAATATCTTTGACCAGCAGGTCAGCAGGGGCAGGACAGAATGTACATTTATGTTTCTATTTTTGTCCTTATTAAAGGAAACGGGGAAAAATAACTCTTTGCTGAGTAGAATGATAATAAAAAGAATAGCAAAACCATGTCCATGTCTAATGCCAGTTTAATTATGGAAAGGAGTGTATTTTCACAGGGGTTATACTGTAAAAGGTCTAGTAAGGAATATGTTCCAGGTTCAATTGTTAATTATTTTTGTAGGATCTGTACATGCCGTCCATTACCAGACAAACTCGTTTTGATTCTCTCAACAGTTTCTGAATTTCAGATTTTTTTTAAGGAGGCATATGGGATATGTTACTCTACCAGATAAAATGACGAGTCAAAACTATTGTCTGTGTTCGTAGAGCACTAGGCTGATCATGACATATGAATGCAAACCTGGTATCATCAAAAATCCAATGTAGTTTACTTCAGAAAATAATCAGTGTCGCCAACAAAAGTTTGATTCTTTCATGTTTTGTTCATCGCGATACGTGTCACAATTTGCAAAAAGCTAAATGTAGGCTATTAACCAAGTATACCAAGGTCACGTGACTTTGACGTCACCCTCAGTTAGCTTCTGACAACTCTTACAAACTATTAAAAAAATGGTTTCTGAAAGTTTGAGATAAATAAGTTTTGGAGTAGTGGTTAGACGAGTTTACCTGTTTGATTTGACATTTAGTCATTTGTTAGCAAACCCCTATTTCAAGACAAAGCTGCAAGAACATTAACCAAGCTTTACTATTATATAAAAACAAAAAAGGCTACTATAGTTAATCCATAATAATTTTGCTACACTAACTATAGTTTAACCATGATATTTGTAAAAAAACTGTGGTTATAGCCTACAAATGAAACTAAATTCTGTGGTTATCATTCACCCTTAATTTATCAAACCTTTTTTTTTCTGCTAAACACAAACAAAATTTTGAAAAAATATAGGTAACCAAACAGTTGATGGTCTATAATTTGAATGAATGAATGAAGAAAAATCCTATGGAAGTCAATGGGTATCAGAAACGGTTTGGTTACTCATATTCTTCACAAAATAATCTTCTCAAGACACAGACAGGTCTACAGGTTTGGCACAACTTGAGGGTGAGCAAATGAAGACAGAATGTTAATTATTTTGCATAAAAAATGTCTCTTCTCTTTAATTCGTTTTTTCAATATATATATAAGATGGTGTGGAAAGTCTGAATGACAGGTGTTTGTTTTGGCGAGAGTTGAAAATAAAGCTTTGTGATGTCAGCTGGCAGTGCCACAATAAGATGTTTCATAGAGAGAACATATTTTGATGAAACAAAACATTTGCTAAACATAAAATAAAGTTATTAAACATTTAGGCCAGTGGTCCCCAACTCCAGTCCCCCACGGCCACGGCTCCGGACACGTTGCATATCTTTCTTATTTAACACAGCTGATTCAGATCATCGGCTCGTTAGGGGAGAGCGTGCCAGATAAGAGACACATCCAAAATGTGCAGAGCAGTGGGTCCCGAGGACTGGAGTTGGGGATCACTGATTTAGGCTACTTTAAAAAGCGCGACTACTGTTCCTTTAAAAACTACCTGGTAGCAACGCGCCTTTTCATTGGCTGCATTAATATCACTCCATCAGATAGCCCGTGTCTGCTGTGAAATGTTCAAGACTTATGAAATCCTGCAGACAGGAGTTATCTTAAAAAAATAAGCATGGACTTCAAAGAGATGTTGGTGAAAATCTTCGTCCAAAATCGGGAAATAGTATTATGCGCTGCAGGCACAGCAGTTGCTCTGCTCGGACTCAGTCTCGTATATAAATATAACGTTACGCGTCCAGAGAAAAAGTTAACTCGAGTGGGAGTCGTTACCCAGCTCCTGGTTCATCCCATGAAGTCTGGGAAAGCGGTGTTGGTGGAGACAGCAGAATGTCTGCGAATGGGGCTGAAATATGGCGAATTGCGGGATCGGTGAGTTTTTGTATATGCCCTCTCTGCTTTTTAGTCTCTTTAAACGCTTTGGGTACGAATAAATTATTTGTTCTGTAACACGTGACGCACCACAATTCGCACACAAGTCCTTTGGAGCCCCTAGCGCAGGTTAGCCAACAGCCGTGAATAATTGGTAACGTTACACATTTTTGTGATGTCTTATAAAATGTAAATGTGATAAAACACTGTGAAATATTACTGAAATATACTGTTATATTCTGATGAAATGCCGTGTGATAGAGGCTAACATAACGGAAAGCGCTCGAGCTGTCTGTTTCGGCTAACATAATGTTAGTTTAGCGCTGATAACTTTTGCGACTAAGTTGCCTTGATAAGGTCTAGTGTGTAACAGAATACGTACTATTGTCTGTATTTGTTTTGTATTCTTTGGTGGGGTACAAGCCTTATTTAGAGGGGTGAGACGCCCCTTAAACTCCTATAATACACGTTATGACGTCGCAGGCCTTACCGTTTTTTTTACAGCCCAGGTTATGTACATCACATGTGGGCAGGTATTTTAGCTGTAGGGTAATTGTGCAGAGCGTGTGTTTGCTGCAGGCACTGGCTGGTGATCACGGAGGACGGCCACATGGTGACGGGCAGACAGCAGCCTCGTCTGGTGCTGGTGTCTTTGACCTGTGAAGGAGGCCAGCTGTGTCTCAGTGGACCCCAGATGGAGGAGTTGAGGGTTCCTCTTCAACAGCCCAGTAATGCAGTTGTGGACTGCAGGTACTTACGTTTTACTTAAAGTGGCCCTGTGAGTATATATTTACATTTATAATGTATGAATTTCACTGCTTAGAATAACTGGACACAGTGTGATTATAGTGGACATATAAAGCACTTCTTCATTTTGGTTATTATTATTGTACTATAATGTTACTTGTTTTTTGTGCATTTTTCATGTGCTTTTCTCATATTGTAACTGGCTTAGGTGTAATTAGTGAAGATATGAAGCAGTGTTATTTTAGTAATATTATTAATATTGTTATGATGTTTATCCATGTGTATATATATATATATATATATATATATATATATTTTTTTTTTTTTTTTTTTTTGATTTTTTAATTTATTTTTTTCATAAATGTACATGTAGGTATTTTAGATTTATTAAGACTTTCATTTTAGTAAACTTAAGTTAATTCAAAACAGAATTTCTAATTTTCTATTTTTCTACATTTTCTTTTAGTTTAGTATTCATCACATGTTCATCTAACCAGAAAGTGTCCAATATAAGATTATAAAACAATATAGTTAAATTAATATAATACATAATATATATAGATATAGATGTAGATATATGTGTATTTTTTTTATTATATTAATTTTAACTATATAGTTTTATAATCTTAACAAACTCACAGAAAGTGTGTCTTTTGTTTTCTTCAAAATATGTTCCACTAGTATGGTATTTAGTTATGTAATAGTGTCATTTATGTTTTAAGTGTGGCCATATTTTCCTTTTTTGATTGAAATTGAAGTGGCATGCTGACAATTGAAAATAAATTGTAAATTGAAAAATGCTTGTGTGTCTAGAGTCTTTAGTGTAGATGTTCAGGGCAGGGACTGTGGGGACGATGTGTCTGACTGGCTTACTCGATACCTGGAATCAGACAAGACCGTTCGTCTGGTGCATTTTGAACCTCATCTGAAGGCCCAGAGGCCTTCTGAGAAAGAGCCCCTCTTTCCTAAGGATGAAAAGGTTTGATGGAGAGCACTGTACATGTCTCATACTACAAATAAAGATTTAAAAAGTAAAGACATTTAACCACAAAATGATCTCGTCAATGATCCAATGTCTCCAGTGACTTAATGTTACTTTTTACCAGTCTCTGCCATTATCTTATCTTCTATCAGGTGGCCTACCCTGATGCTGCTCCCATCATGCTAATGTCAGAGGCTTCTGTTAGGGACCTGAATACCCGACTGGATAAGGATGTTTCTGTCTTTCAATTTCGTCCCAGCATTGTTGTCAGTGACTGCGAGGCCTTCACCGAGGTTTATCGAAATAAAATACAGTATTAAGCAATTTAAGAGGTGTTATGATGGAAAATAAAACTCTGTTATTCCTTAACTAGGACACATGGGATCAAATTCAGATCGGTCAGGTGGAGTTGAAGAGAGTTGTTGGCTGTGGAAGGTAAGGTAGAATATACACTGTTCTCTAATATATAATTATTTTCTAGTAAAATGATTAATTCTGTGCATTAATACTCAGATGCCTATTTACCACTGTTGACCCTGAGACTGGAATCATCACCCGAAAAGAACCACTGGACACCCTCAAAACGTAAGCGCAGACAGAAACATTTAATATCATTAAACTAATTGAATTAAGATTTACCCAGAGCACATGCACACAGGTTCACGGCTTTTCAGTCAAACATTTTCTTCTAATTGTGGTTGTCAAATGACTTGGCTTGTTTTTCTTTTTGTTAATCGGTTACATGTTTTCAAGCATGTTGGACTTGAAGCTGTTCATTATTACAGAATCTCACTTCATTATACAGCAGTAGAATACAGTTTGTAGAGCACCTTGTTCAAACCAAAAATCCAGCTACAATATAAAAACATGATTTAATATACACACAGATATGATGCATGCAAACAAGTGTTTGAATTATGTCACACATCATGTGTGCACAAATGAAAATGACATGCAATTAACTTTCAGTAATTTTTGTAATACTGGTATTTTTAAATAAAAAAAGAAGCACTTGTTCTGTAGGTTCATTTCATAATGTCCTTTTGTTATCTAAAGTTATTTATTATTATTATTTTTTATTTTTTTTAACTTCATAGTTATCGACTGACTGACCCTAAGCAGAAAACGGCGCCAATTTTGGGACAGTACTACACCGTCAAGAAAACCGGTGTCCTTCACGTGGGCGAACCCGTTTGTAAGGTCACCTATTGAAATAAACCGTGCAGTACCCTAAATCAAAATCTAATGACTAATTAGCAAGCGGACATGCCATTGCTTATATATACAATTTCTGAAGTTAAACTGAATTTTCCATGCATTTTCACTGAATAAGAAAAATAAAATTGTATCTAGATTCTGTAAAATCTTCTAGAATTGTTGTTGGAATAGATGAAATTCCAAAACCATTAGATTTCAGCACTATTGAAGGATAATTTATGCAAAAATAACCTGTTATTTGTTGTGGAATACAAAATCTTCTAGCCTGGGCCCGCCCATACTTCGTGTGACGCTACATTTTATTTTGCGAGTAAAGTTAGTCTGGCAAAGCTGCCATTTCAGAGCATTTCCGTTTCCAAAAAGGTGGGAACCAATGAGAAACGAGCTCCGACAGAGGCATCTGATGGACGCAGGTTAAGCCCGCCTCCCAGAAGGCAGGTAGTATGATAGCTTAAACCAAAGTCGCGGAAGCCAGGCTAAAAATCATCTTTTGTGTTCCTCAAAACAACAAATAATGACCAATTTCAATTTCAAGTGAAGTAATTCTTGAGAAAATGTGAATTCTGTGATCTGTATTCAGTATTCTATACTTTCGCCGCCTTAAAATTCCCTATGAATTGGGAAGATACTTGTTTCATTGTAATAATGGTCTGATTGAAACGCTCTGTGACTCATGAAAGGAATTTTTCAGTATTGATTTAAAATATATTAAAATGATTCAGACTATCAATCACTGAACTATTGAGTAGAACGACTAATACTGTGTTTCTGAAAGACAGCAGACATGCTGAACAAAGCTTTTCCACATTTGAATCAGTATTGTGTTCATCTATAATACCTCCAGTAGATGGCGCCATTTCAGTGAGTTGCATTTATGGTGGACAACCAGTAAAACATAAACTACCCATCTGCTTTCCTGTATTTACAGTGTTTAGTTCCTGCATATAATAAACTGAAAAGAATGTTTTATTCAGTTATGTTAATGAGGAGATTTGGAAGAATGGTTCTCTAGGTACAGAACTCTAAATATTTTATTAATTTGGTATATATTATAAAATGCATTCCGTTCTAATAAAGTCTTTTAATTTCTTTAAACAATCTATTTTGTGTCAGAAAATAGTGAAAACATTTATTTATTTATTTCCCCTCCCCACTTTTTTTTTTTTTTTTTTTTTTTTTTTTTTTATTCCCTACATGTGCTTTGTTCATATCCTTTGTTAAAGGCCGTCTGTGACCCACATCCTCACGGTACCTTCTGTTAGTTACTGTTAAACTTGGCACTTTATTGTTTTTCAGCTTAATAGGGTATAGCAGTCAAACAACAATTCTGTCATTTACTCACTCTTATGTTGTTCTAACCTATATGACCTTTCTTTTGTGAAATTCAAAAGCAGATAATTTGACGCGTGTTAGCTACAAAACAGTTTTGGTAAACGTGTCTTTTAGGTTCCATAGTAAAAATGTCATGTTGGAACAAAATGATTGAGTAAATGTGACTTGGAAAATGTACTATTATCTTGAGAGAGAGAGAGAGAGAGAGAGGTCAATGTAGTGCAGACATCAAATAATAATAGGCCTGTAGATTATTTTTTTGGGAGTTATTTTGTGTTTTACTTTAGTAAATGCAGCCACTTAAATCTTTTTTTGCAAGTGTCACCAATGAGAGAGACGCTACAAGGGCAGATGGTTCCTGCCGGCATGTGCCACTCATTCAGTAAACTGCGGTTTTAAGTGGGAAAGAGTTCATCGTTTTCTTCCTGACAGAAGCCTAGCGCATTCAAGTGAAATATCTCACTAACGTGACAATCGTATTTGGGGTTTACTCAATTCTGGAAGCATTTTTCTCACTGTTCATGTAAAAGTGTCCCGTTGTTTCTTATCCGCTTTTGATTTAGTGGCTTCTGCATTTCTTGAAATCCTTAGCAGTACTACATTTCTGTTCGGAACGCTAAACAGTTTACGAAGTTAAAATAACACTACACTGAGATATAAATCTTCTTTCATCGTCATTGTATCCATGATCGACCGAGCAGAACCATCCCGGGGGATAATTGTGAACTCTTTCTCAGGCTCTGTGATGAGGGAGGCCCACCCATGTAAATGTTGTCCTGCCCCTTTCGAATTTTCACGGCGGCCCTGTTACAGGTGCTTTAGGGGCTTTGTCTGTAATTAGTGTACTGCAAGACACCTATAATGAGTATATAATGAGTGTCTGCAAGATAAGTAATTACAGACTCACTAATAATCACAGAGTGACACTGAAGGCAACTGCGTACTGATGGTCTTTTGATGTTTTTCAGGCAGTGGGACGAAAATCTATTTTGATTGGATGCTCTGTAAATCGTTAAAAAGACAAGTTACATAATTAGTTGAGCCTTTTGTTGAGATTAACATCCATGACCATGGGTTTGTAGAGCTCCTGGTGAAAATCATAAGACTGCTCCCAAGTGGTTGTCATAACTTGGTGGAAATTTGATGAGTGATCTCCCGGAGAAATACTCTGTACAATTACAATTAACCAAAACTTTAAATGGATAGTTTACTCAAAATTAAAGATTGTATTACTAGCCGCTTTCCCACTATCGGGCTGAACGGTTGTAATAACTATCAGTTGTAGTTCCTGTTGTGTTTCCACGTGAGCCTGGAACGGCGCGGCATTACAAACCGTCCTCTGCCTGGAATGGTAAAGTGTGTTTCCGTGATGTTGCCAATCAGGATCTGTTGCTTGGCTGCTATTTTCTCCTGTAGCTTGCTAAGCGTGCTGTTTTGAGCAATGCAAGCAAAAATTTGTAATAAAATCTAAAGAAATTTCTTATCATTCTCCATAACGCTGTTTATTTACACCTCAAGAGATCCGTTATCAGCCCCGCAGCGGAAGACCAAACCAGAACCGTACCGGCCATCACGGAATGGAATCGTTCTGTAAAGAGAACTGTTGGGCAGCGGCTATTAATTACTCGCCCTCATACCATTCCAGTCCTGTAAAACTTTCGTTTATCTTTGGGACGCAAATGAAGATATTTTTGATGATATCAGAGAGCCACCTGATCCTCCATAGACCGCAATCCAACTGAAATGATCCTAAAATGTAGCAAAAACATCCGTATCCATGTGACATCAGTGGATCAACTTCAGTTTTGCGAAGCTAGAATACTTTTTTTGGGTGAAGAAAACAAAAATAACATAATTTGCTCAAACATTCTTCTCCGTATCAAAACGCATGCGTACACTTTTCTCTGGGCATGAACACCCACGGATTATGTCAAATACGTTAAAGCTTGTGTTTGCGCACACGTTGTGATACTGGCGGGGAAAAAAGTAAGGTATTTTCCTAGCATCGCAAAAAGTTGAGTCACTGATGTCACATGGACTTATTCACCGGTGTTTTTACAACGTTTCTGGATCTGGAATTATTTCTATTGTGTTGCTGTCTATGGACGGACAGATGGCTCTCTGATATCATAAAAAAAAACTTAAATGCAGTTGTACATTTGAAGATTTGTTTATTCAGTCTTTTTTTTTTATATAAACATTGTGGTTGTTTGAACAAGTGTTTCTGAACATGTCAAACACACTGGAAGATCATTCATCACAGCTGCAGACTTAAAAGTGTATTCATTGACAACAATGGCAGGAGTCTCAGTGATGTCTGGCTCACCCGGCAACTCTATCTGGAATAAACAGAGCATCCAACTGCAAGTTTAAATAGTTAGACTAAAACTTAACTGTTGCATTTCCTGATAGCAGTTCTGTTAATGCACTTAATACTTGCAGTACATTTCAGGTGTCAATATACTGTGGGTCCTCTTCACACATGGGAGCACAGAGGGCAATGTGTACATCCTTCAATGACAAAGCAAACATGGACATGTTAAACAAGCAAGCTACCTTTCTTTTACAGGTAGTGATGGAGGTATTAAGTGTAGACAAATTAAAACTCACCTGAAGATCATAAACTGTCACGCAACGTCTCTGAAATCTTGCTGGTGCTTGTTGCTTTCTGTGATACATGGAACTCTGCACAAACCTAGAAAACCACTAACATACTCATTTAAGTATATAACAAATAATGGATTTGGAAAAGAGAAATTTGGGTCTGTGTCTAGAAACATCACGAAAAGCAAATTCTAACACAGTAAAAGGTACTTTAATTGTTGAGGGACGATCAGCAGGCAACCAGTTCGGCCAAGTAAAGAAAGTTTGTAAAGGTTTACTGTAAACTTGCAGATTTCGTTATCTTATTATACAGTAATTGTTAACTTCATGCCTGTGTATCTGCCTTAAATTCATTTTTGCAAAGTGTTTAAATGTAAATGTGTCTTACTGGTGTGTGGACACATTCACCGCAATAATAAAATCCATTCACCCCTTTGTTTAATTGCCAAAAAACCTAAAATCTTATTTACCTTTCAAGCCTTTCGCTTGACAAAGCATAAGCAGTAGTAAGCAAGAAGGAGTCCCAGTCGCTCACTTACTAATGCGCTAAAAACATCCCCTGCATTGGAGCAGCAGCCAGCTGTGTACAGGACAGAAATGTTTGTGGCCGCACACTAACTCACAACATATAAGGGCAGGAGTGGGCAACTTCGGTCCTGGAGGGCCGGTGTCCTGCAGAGATTAGCTCCACCCTTAATCAAACACACCTGCCTGTAACTTACTAGTGATTTTGAAGACATTGATTAGCTTCTTCAGGTGTGTTTGATTAGGGTTGGAGCTAAACTCTGCAGGACACCGGCCCTCCAGGA
>JAUMHR010000072.1:15627477-15638885 GCA_032361145.1 Enteromius fasciolatus | reverse complement strand
TGAAATGTCCCCTGGGAGTTAAATGTCATTCCACTAGATCCACTGCCTCTACCTGGGCCTGGGTTAGTGGTGTTTCTGTATCAGAGATATGTGAGGCGGCTGGCTGGTCTTTGCCGTCCACCTTTGCCAGGTCTTATAATCTGGACATCCCAGCATTACATGCCAGGGTCCTCTCTGCGGAGTAACTCTCGCTGTTCGGACTACTTTAACCCGGCCTCGAACACACTTCTCGGTGAAGTCTCACTCGCAGCGTTGGACAGTGCTTACTGTCTCTGAACTCCCTCCTACGGAGCGAGTCAGAAGAGCTGATGGTCGTTATAGGCTCACTGACTGCAGTTCTCAGATTCAGTTATAGACTGACGGTCTTACTCTTTGAGCTTCACTTACAGCGCAAAACAGCGCATTATTGCCTGACTAAACTCCCTTCAGAAGCGAGTTGGATCAAACTTATTGTCACTGCAGGCTCTTCAGTTATAGCCAGACAGAATTACACTCCGAGTTTCACAACGCTATGCAGCGCGTTATTATCTGACAAGACTCCCTTCTGAAAAGCAAGTCAGTCAAAGTCATTGTCGCTTTAGGCTCCCTAAGCTGCAATCTCCTCAGCTTCAGTCATAGCCTGACAAAACAAAAAAATTCTGAGCTATCCGGCACCGCCGGCTCATCAGCGAATGTATTCACCCATGCCTTCGGCTGCGCTGAAAAGCGCTAATACTTTTAACAACTCTCTGACCAATGAGAGTTACTTTGGCTTGTGCTTGCTGGCTGCTGTATCCCACATCAGTCACTGCCTGGTTACAAACACAGTAAATACGCTCAAAGCCAGCCCAATATGGCCCGGCTTAAGAGCGTTATAATCATATATCAGGGTTCTTTCTCTATTTGACCGCCTTGCGCTCAAAAGGGGACAGCTCAGTTATGATTACATCACTTGTATATTCTATTACCTGGCCACGTTAACGCTGCGGGTATAGGCTCATAAGCCTCCAAGTGATTGGACAAGGGTGCTTGTGACGTATGAGACCTCAAGTTTCCCCTAGGTACGCTCTCAGGCTTCCAGATTCCAAACCTTATAGCACGGCGGGATTGTACTGTGTTCCCCATGCTTCTTAGCAGACGCAGTACGAGTGAAATGTCGAAAGGGAACGTATAGGTTACTTGCGTAACCACTGTTCCCTGAGACATGGAACGAGTACTCCGTTCCGGGCTGTGCTATGAATGGGCCGTCGCTTCAGTCGAATTAACCTGAAGAAATGGCTCGGGCGCCTCCCTCTATATAGAGAGAGTTTGCGCCCTTCATGCAAAAAAGCATGACCAGCGGCCATTGGCTCGCTGTAGGCGGCGCTTCACCTATTGGTTAAACAAGTACACCTGCAGCGGCCAATGACCGTGCAGTTTGAATGAATAATAAAACTGCGTTTTAGAATAAGGCTTCAGTTAGGGGAAAAAAAAGTTTTCCCCATGCGTCTTAGCAGACACAGTACTCGTTCCATGTCTCAGGGAACAGTGGTTTTAATCTAAAGGGCCAATCCCCAAATGCACATAAGCATTATGCACTAAGGGCGTCGTACCCTTTCTATGTGGTTCAGTCCCAGGTTTCAGAATGCTGCTGCTACTCTTGAGGACATTGAGTGCAAGCACCGTAATCACTTTAATCAGAATGCTCTGCTTGAGGCTTGCTTTCTTTCAGGAATGGACACCACCCTTCTTTATTGTGTTCTCCCCAGATCGCAATGCCAAGTGATAAGAGTTAAATGTTTCCTTTTCCTTTTCTGTCATGCTTTGACTGTACTTCATAATGTGTGTTTAAATAGCTGGGTGTGGCTGCAAAAACATCCAAACAATAAGCTGCATCAAAACATTCTCCAAATAAGAAAAAATACATGTGAATTGTATTTGAATTGAGTATTGTATGAATATTCTTTAAAAACACATGGTTTACATAAAATCTTTTATGTATTTATAAATTGAAAGCAAACAAATAACCCTGTTTAGGAAAGGGACATCATATCTTCCAGAAAATATGATATGCACCTTAATTTGCATTGTATTTAAAATTTTATATGAAATGTATTTAACAGTAATACTGTATAAATGTCCATGACAGGGTGGGCATATTTTATGGTTTATTATTTGAATAATGCCCCCTAATAATAAAAGAAAGATGTGTGGGAGCTCAGCAAATATATTTCTAGTACTTGAGTATCTATGAGATAAAGCGAATGGGAAATTAAAACCAACATTTTTGAAGATTGTGAGTGCAAATATTCAGTTCAGTTCAGTTTAATAATTCCTGCAATAATATTCATCTGACAGCTTTCGGTTATTTTTATTTCACTTTACAAATTCACTTCCGCAAATTCAGTTGTTCAAACTTGACAGAGCACACATCCGGGAACTGAAGGAAAAGCTGTTTATTGTCTTTGAAGATCCCTTTTCCAGATTAGCTTTTATTGTTTTGTTGCATGTTCTTGGGCCGCGGGAAATCCCTGAGAGTTGACTTCACGAGGAGATCATCTAGCTCAATATCAATTCAAAAGAATGCGTCAACATTTAGTTATACAACTGATCAGCAGAAAACATAAAACAAAATAAGAAAATATTTCAAAGAGTCATCGTACCTGGCAAATAGAGAGACACACGATAGTCATGTGGGAAGACCTGCTTACAGATGCTTCCCTGAATGTTTCGCCAGTTCTCTTTAAATACCCAAATTATGCTTTTTAAAAAAAGTTCAGGAACTCGAACTGCATCCGAAAACGCTTTGGGAACGCCTCCAGTGTGACCACTCTCTGAAACTGCTGTGCAAACCGTCCAACGAAGTGCTGAGACGTCACCCTTGGGTCACCGACCAGGAAGAATAAGAACACGTGCAAAGCAGTGCACGCCAGCCTCATTCATTCAGCAAGTGCTCTCTATGCGGCTGTCGTTTTCCTCTGTTCAGACTTTCTAGTTTAAAAATTAAGATACTATGTCTGGCAGGAATTTTGTTCCTCCCTGTGGTCGTTAACTTACACCCAAGGACATGCACCAGCTTTGTGTTTGGGTGAAGAGCGTGCGACAGCCGCCCTCGAGGGAGGCAACTGCCCGCATTGTATGCAGCTCTCGCTGGCCACACTTCACTCTCGGAGGTCGCTCTTCGAGGAGGGCACCATCTTGATTGAACCCCGTGGTGCTGGCGCTTACACTCTTGGGATTCTCAAATTGATCTACTGGAGGGAATGGATACGGGTGAACTCCTATCTCCTTCCCGGCCAGGCAGATCTGTAGACCTCTCTCCTGGGTTTGGAGTGCCGCTGATACCGGCTACTCCTTCCCAGAAAGATCGTCTTGAGCCTCGCTCTTCTTCCTCCGAGGAGGTGGATGTAGTGAGCGTTGACAGTCATCCTGGACCTGCACAACAAGGTGTCTAGGTCCTGGGGTAAGCCCTATTCAGCCAGATTATTTTTATGGGAATTATTATTATGGGAATATTGTGGGGGCTGATAAAATGTGGTATAAGAAAATGCCTCTAGCCAAGCAGAAGCTTGCGAGCCATGGTTTTTACTGGTTTTGCGGTCTACTCCACCCTCTCCTGGCGAGCCAGGGGAAGTGGAGCAGCCACATGTCTTTCTACCAGAGACCAGTCCCGAGAAACTGGTTCCTTTAGTAGAATATTTGGCGGTGTGGGTCAGCCTACCAAATTTTTCTCTTTGGGTGTTAAACAATATAACGAAAGGTTACTGCATCCAGTTCAAACAGACACCTCCTTGATTCAGCGAAGTTCAGTACACTGTAGTAAAAAGTCCCGAACAGATGCTGGTGTTGCAGGAAGAAGTAAAAATGTTATTAGACAAATGAGCCATTGAGGTGGTTCCGCTTTTGTCCAGGGACTCATGGTTCTCGAGGTATTTCGTGGTTCCAAAAAAAGATGGAGGGCTGAGGCCCATATTAGATCTCAGGCAACTGAACCGCTCAGTCATACAACTAAAGTTCAGGATGCTCACATTGAAACAAGTAGTGAAGTAGTGGCTAATTTTAGCGCAATCTCAGAGCGAAGTGAGCAGACATCAAGATGTCGTCCTAGCTCATTTGAGAAAATTGGGGTTAAGACTAAACACCAAGAAAAGTGTGCTTTCTCCGGTTCAGGGAACCCCTTATCTGGGTATGGTGTGGGATTCGGTCGTGATGCGGGCACAGCTGTCCCCCGCTCGAATCGACGCAATCCTACGGGAAGTCAGAAGGATGCAGGAAGGCCGTTCACTAACAGTGAAGTTTTTCCTGAGACTGTTAGGTCTAATGGCAGCAGCATCAAATGTGATCCCACTAGGCCTATTACACATGAGACCACTGCAGTGTGATCCCCGAGGGGAAACCCATTTCACATAATCAGAGTCTCTCGACGCTGTGTGCAAGCTCTGGATATGTGGAGAAGCGGGGAATGAAAAATGTTGGCCGTGTTCCGGGCATTAAGGCACTTCCGTTGGTGTCTAAGAGGCTGTCATGTGTTAGTCCGGTCCGACAATACCACAGTGGTCGCTTATATCAATCACCAAGGAGGTCTGCGTTCGCACCCCTTATACAAGCTGGCACGCTAGATTCTGGTTTGATCTCAGGGCCGGCTTTCGTTGAAAGCAGTCTATGTCCCGGAGCACTTAAATGTGGGAGCAGATATCCTGTCGAGACAGGGGCTGAGGCCCGGGGAGTGGAGATTGCATCCAGATGTCGTGCAGTGAATCTGGACAATCTTCTACAGAGCCGAGGTGGACCTGTTTGCGACTCAGGAGAGTGCACAATGTCCTCTCTTGTTCTCTCTAGTTCACCCAGCTCCGTTGGGTGTAATAGTCATCATCAGGACCCAGTTAACTGCCCGACTAGCATGGTTCTGAAGTTCCTGCAAACTACACTGTCCACAGGATTAGCCCACTCCACACTTAAGGTGTATGTGGCGGCAATATCGGCTTTCCACTCCCTTAGTTATGGTCGTTCAGTGGGTAGAGATCCGTTAGTGGTACGTTTTCTTCTTGGAGTATTGAGGCTGAGGCCTCCGGTACGCACCCGAGTTCTGACTTGGGACCTGGCTTTGGTACTCAGGGCCCTCTCTAAAATCCCTTTTGAACCGTTAGAGCAAGTCTCTGACCGTATCCTGTCCTTTAAAACTGCAGTCTTACTGGTGCTGGCTTTGTTAAAGAGAGTAGGGGACGTTCAGGCCCTGTCTGTGGCCTCCTCATGTGTGGACTTTGCGCCCAGGTTTGGCTAAAGTTTTCCTCTACGTTATGTTATGTTCCTAAAGTCCCTTCAGTACCACTGCAGCCAGTAGTAATTCAGGCATTTTTCCTTAGTGTGCTGCATCCACACAGGCGGTGGCTTGGGAATCTGGGGGCGTGGTTATCTCGTTCCCAAAGCGTTTTCGGACGCAGTTCGAGTTCCTGAAAAGGAACGTCTCAGGGTTATGAATATAACCCCTGTTCCTTGAAGGAACGAGACACTGCGTCCTTTGCCACACCCCCTGCGCCCCCTCCTGGGCGCTTGCTTCATGCCTGATGGCTGGCATGCACTCTTATTCTTCCTGGTCAGTGACGTCACCCGAGGGTTCAAGGCTTCAAGGAACAGCAGTTATATTCATGACCCTGAGACGTTTTTTATTATTAAATATAAATTTTTTTCTAACTCTAAATAAATCATTCATTTGATCAGAAGGTGCTACAAATGCTCACAAACAAATGAAGAACACTGCAAATGTCCAGTGTAATTTTATTAATTTAAGTTTCTTTATTTGTTTGTGCTGTACGCATGTTTTGTCAAATTGATGTTTGTTCGTTTTTTTTTTGTTTATGCGTGTTTTCTGGAGTTTCAGATAGTTGAGCACTCTTGGCCACTGTACAAAACTTTAAATGAATGAAATGTCTGTGCAATCCACTGGACCATCCTGCAGGCGAAGATAATTATCACCTCTCTGGGACGACTGGCCTCCTTACTTCCCTCCCTATGCACGACATCCACAACCTCCGACATAAAAGCAGCAAACCCGGGCGTTATTTTTCTAAGAAGTTGAATCAAATCCTCTCTTATACACTCACTGGGGTTTTCCTTCAGGCCTTTTATACAAAGACACAACCTTCTTTTGTACCATTACTCTTCCAGCACACAAGCTTTCAGATCATTATTAACTTCGGTGAGTGTTTCGACACCGTCTACACGGGACGTGAGTGGCGCAACAAAGTACTATACATAATACTAAGTCTTTATAATCAGGGATGCTAACTTACTTATGCAAACTGCTGCTGCGTTCTATTTATGACGGGTTAACATGAATTCCAAATGATTTTCAATGGTCGCTTTATCACGTCCAGTGTAACTCAGGAAAATAACCTTGGTCTGATCACAGGCCTTCCACTCATTGACTTCTCTCCAGAGCTGGAAATCTTATTCAATATTTACATGGGTCACATTTCTTGCCTTATCGTTCTGCAGACATTTTATTATTTTGCGTTTTATTTTTCTGTCGCTCTGCTTGGCTGTTCACTGTTCCTTCACTTCACGAATAGACACGCCCATTACTGCTGATTGGCTGCAAGTTTGTTTTGCTAAACGGCCTGATCTTTTACTAAAGCATTTTTTTTTTAATGGCAGACTCTGCCTTTAGTTTAAGACTGTAAGCAGGGCTCTCAAGTTTTAGCAAAAGTGAGATGACTGTTAGGGTTAGTTCAGCACATAATGAAAACTATTTCATTAATTACTCACCCTCATGTTGTTCCAAACCCATCAGACATTTTCTTAACGTAAATAATTTTTTATAATGGTTATATGTAACTTTATTTATTTTATTTTGTGGTGTTTATGGCCTCATATGAGCAGACCATGGTTGAATTTTAGTACCTGAGGAAAAGTTTCAGATTGTTTTATTGATCAATTTTAAATTGTTAAAGCAATACAACATAAAAAGACACGATGTGATCAAATATGTCCTGTCAATTCTATGAGCAAAGTCTTTGCGTGTTGTACTTGACAAAAGTATTTTTTAATTAAATTTTTCTTTTCTTATTAAATGTTTGGTGTAACCGTGCCTTTACTGAGGTGCAATTAATCAAAACACACATCTCAAGATATACTGAGGAAAGTTTTATCCATGACCAAAGCTTTCGAATGACTAAGTTAAGCACACATTCATTTGTCAGAGGTAATTAAAGTCTTTAAGCACTGATCGCAAGAGGTTTAAAAAATGCTTTAATTATTACTAGAATTCAAAATTAATGTTCTATCAGATTATGGTGTTGGTGCACCAAATAAAACAAACATTATATCAAGTGTTGAAACAATATTAGTTTCATTAACTCCCTGTAAAACTAAATTGTTTATATTATTTTAACCAGTGTCAAGCATTAAACTTTGAGAGACATTCAACAGTAATACTGTTAGAAATAAATATTAAACAAGAAATACATATTTCATTCAAAATGTCAGTGTCATTTCAATCGAAAACTATATGCCTTTCTTTCTTCTGTGCAAGACAAAAGACAATGTTTTAAAAAATATTTTTTTGTCTATACAATGGAAGTCAATGGAGACCAAAACAGTTTGGTCAAAAACACCATTTTAAAATGTAATTTTTTGATACATAAAGGAAAGAAAAGCATTCCCATTCGGAACATTCATAAACAGAGTATAAAGTTTTCTGAATCTTTGCATGAAAGTCTTTTGATGACAACGTGAAGACATTGGGGAGGGCGGGTGGATAGATTACATTACATTCAATATAAATATTGTTGCCGCAGATTAAAGTTGCGGTCTGTGAGTTTTTGTCGCCATCTATGTTTGAAAACCTGGAATTACAGTTCCATGCGGAATTATGTTTCATGTCACTGCACTTGTGTGAATCCTGTTCTTTGTTAGCACAGATTCTAGCCTGTAATCAGAAGCATGTTTATGGACTACAATCAGCCATCAAAATACGTTTTTGACGTTAAATTATTCCATCTGATGTAAGAATAACCTACAATTAAACTATGCGCCTCCTGCAGGATCCTCACGGGCAAATGAGGCTATAGCTCATACTTGTCAGCAATTTCTTTCTTTTTTCTTTTTCATTTTTACCTGTTAGCAATTTCTATGGATCTCGAGTGTCATTAACAAATGTAAAAATGTGTAAAACAGTAATTCTTGTCCAGTCTTCCCTCTTGTATCCTTGAGGTACTGTAGTACCTCAGATGTGCTTGTGTTCCAGAATTTCTTCATGGATGTCATGCCATCACTGAAGACCTCTTTCCTTCTTCAGAGGATCTCATCTGGGATGCGTTTCACATCTTTAAACGATTCCCTTAAGAGATGCTTCTCCACACCATCCTGCTCCGATCAGGCAAATTATTTATTAGTCAGTTTATTAAAATAAATAAATAAATAAATAAAACTACAGAGATATTTGAAAAAGGAAATAAAAACTAAAAGTACACCAATAAAACTAAACATCACTGTAACTTATTGCTAATGCTCATATTTAGTGTTATGGGTTTTGTGTTATACTTCTGACAAGACATAGTAACTGATGTGGGAACAGATTGACATTAAAAGGGATGAAGCTCTCTGGACCCACCTTAGGTATTCTCATCTCTTCAGGCACAGAGAGGTAGTATGCAGTGAATCTATGGTTCAGGAAAGTCACAATCAGCTCCAGTCTAATGAAAAAAGGTTGGTTGTCAATAATAAAGTAGAAGTTGAGCTTTATCTTACCCATTTGCAGCTGTAGTTCTGTCTGCTCTCAGCACATTAAACAAATAAAGCCCACTTGAGCTGACCTAAATCAAAAGCAGACCAAACATTCAATCAAGTCAAAATACAGCTAACAACAGATGATAGCAATGTCTCAAAAGTGTCCAAATATTTTTTGAGGTGTCTGGTCACTAAAATGGCAGATTATCATTGCATTACATAATAAACCAGCTTGAGTTTTCTGCACCATTTCTGTAATGAATTTTCACCAGCTATTTATTTTGATATTTTATCCAATGTCATGACATTGATACCTTTTCAAGTGTAGTTTGTAAAAATTAGAAGTTACTGTAAATGTAAATTGAGAACATAATGACATGTACCTTATGAAAGTAGATTGTCCTTGTGTCAGCTCATCAGAACCTTCACCAGAGAAAATCACAACACTGTCTTCTCATGGATATACATTGATATCAGGTTGATATCAGGTACATACCTGCAGACAAACATAACAGATCAAAACTGTGCAAAGCTAATATAAATTCATATATTGCCAAGAAATTGTAAATTCCAATTCCTAGGCCAATCATAACTGTTACTGCTGTTCATAAGCAGGATATGATCTGTTTAGATCCCAAAGTCCCAAACACTGTTTGTGGTACACACATGAGCGATGATCAAGTGTATTGTTGCAGAAAGCTGTGCCATTACATTAGCGCTAATGATTCTTTTTCCTGCCACACACACACACACACAGGGTCTTTATAAGTAAATGTTCAGAAACCAGTCAAGCTGGTGCAAAACATGTATTCAGCATGTATTAACTCAGATAAACACTGTAATTTCCTTTCTTAAGAACATATTTGAGAACTTAAGAATTTTTGAAGATTATCACTTAAAGTCAGAATATAAAACAGAATGTCTAATGAATGTCAAACATCAAACTAACTTTACCGCAATAACTTTCTAAAGTAAAAAAAAAAAAAATACATACACATAACATTAAAATAAACCCTGTGCGACTGAGTCGCTTCAAATCAGGTGATTTTAGTTCAGCAGTTTTTCTGTGATATGGTGCTCTCTGCTGGTAGGGAATCCACTTCATATTAAATATTTAAGATAAACGTTTTCGAACTTACAGTGTACACTACAGTCTTTATTCTCACAGTGTCCCAAACACAAACAATTTTTTATATTTGTCTATTCATATAAAGTTTAGTATGATTCTAAGGCCCCGGCAGTGGAGGGGTCTCCATTTGATGTCTCTCTCTCTCTCTCTGTCTCATTTATACCAGTAACATTGTTTGATAAATGATACTTTGTTTTAAGCGCATTGCATCCTTTCATTTAAATAAACACAAGCATATGTTTTGTACTGGGGGCTGGTTTGAACAGTTGGGCCTCTTTCTTGCATGTGTGTGTTGGGCAGCTTTGGCCCCTGCTGTTCTATTGATCCACTGAACAAGGCCCGGGCTGCACCCTCCTCCCTGTCTTTATTCACTGGGCGGATGTCATGAGGCTTGGGAGAGATTTATTTTTTTAAATGGAGAGATTAAAGCAATCTTTTCCACAAGCAATAAGCAGTCACATGACTCTATTAGCTCATTTGCTCACCTAACAAGGGTGGCCCAATGTAACAGCACTTTGGGGCCACATGAATATTTATATGCTTTTAGGATAAGCCGCCCATTTTTAATTAGGACATGGAGGTTGTGCAAATCTGCCCACTATCTATACTTAAATATGGAAAATCCCCCAACGCGCCTCTTCATAACCCCTGCTAACACGATGCACATCTAGTCTAAATTCTACGTATTCACAATTTGTTCATTCCACCTCCTGATCTCTAAAGAGCGTAATCATTTGCACTTTGCCTTTCACTTGAGGGGACGTCCCGCTGCTCAGGCAGATGGCCCCTAAAATGGACTGAAATCCCCAGGACACCCTGTCCTTTCCTGTTGTAGAGATAACCTGAAGTCCATTCATATCTCATTCATCTACAAACTGTATGACCATTTGAAAAGATGGTTTGAAAAAAATGGTTTAACTTAACTTAAGTCCTGCTTGAGTTCTAAAGCTTTTATAAATATCAAAAGGGTGTAATGTAAAGATTTAAAGATTACAAAAAGATTACGTTATATACATCATTGTGTGATCTGTGATTAATCAACTGGGGAAAGTATGGTAATATCTATTATTTATTTATTATTTAACCATGTTTAACATGTGTGTCTTGCCTTAAAATTATTATACTAAATGAAAATTAAATTATATTTAATTATATATCAAATACTAACTACTAACCTGTGTAATTACTTAATTGTAGTCAATCTTTGCCTTTGTTGTAAACAATCCATTGAAGATGCCACCAATCCTGAAAAATTGTCACGCCTTCGACTGCCACTGATCCCAGGTCAGACTCATTTCCACGCGCTCAGTCTCCTGAGTTTTAATCAATATCACCTGGTCGCAATTAGAACTCAGCCTTTAATAACCAAATGGCCTGTAGCTCCTTTGTCGGAGATTGAGGTAATGTCCCACACCTCTTTATCCTTCTGCTTCAGTCTGACTCTTACATTTTTTTCAAAACATTTAACAAGTTTTCTAAACACTTAACGCAGCAGCACACCTAAAACACACAACTGCCAAAACAATTAATTTCATGCTCAAAATCACACATTGTAAACTAAACTGCAAAACTCATTTTCAAAATACAATAATAA
>JAUMHR010000072.1:15607427-15627317 GCA_032361145.1 Enteromius fasciolatus | reverse complement strand
CTCTCTCTCTCTCTCTCTCTCTCTCTATATATAGATATATATATATATATATATAATGTGAATTGATTCAAAGGTTTTTAAACATAGCCATTAAAAAATTCATTAAAGTTTTTGTGGGTACCTAAAAAAGAAAGTAATCCAATAAAGATGAAGACTGACGATAACCTCTGGAGGGCGCTGTTGATCACAAGACTGTGTCGTCCTGGAGGTGAGAGGCTTCTGTTCAAATTTTGTGGCCTTTATAAGTGCAGTATGTGCATGATGAAATAAAAAAAATTTTCTTTTTTTTTTCTTTTTTTTTTATTGGATAGCATATATGATATTGCATGTTACCACAACAGTGTTGTATAAATAAAAAATGCTAAATGTTTATTTACACAAAACAGCTGAACTACAATCTGATTCTTACAGTCTTTTTTATCAAAGTGCTCAATTTGTCAAGTCTGTTGTTCAGAGTGACGTAAACACAGACAGAACAAACATGTAACAACCTTATACATCGCTTGTCAAACAAGTCAGTACACGCTGAGTCTGCCCATAAATGGTGTTCCAGTGAAGAGTGACACAACCAGAAAAATACTATGAAACACAATACAGGACGTACAAATATTTAAATGTTGTTTGAATTGATTATAGCATAATTATTGCGTAAAACATCAAACGCATGAGATATAACATACAAAGTCATAATTATGGCATGAAAATTAAAAATTAGATAGGCCTACTGAGATCCAAATTATGGGATACCAAGTCATAAGGCAATATATATATATATATATATATATGCATAAGAGATACTACATCAAGGCATAAAAAGTCTAAATTCTTAGAAAACGGCATAAAATGCAAAAAATTAAGAGATATAAAGTCATAGTTTTATGTTGGTATTTTTGTTTTCATTGTTATTATTTTTATGTACTGATAACTATTATGTTTGTTTTAACAACTAGCCTCCCTTGGACAGGTGTTGAAAATTAGCATGTGTGCTAAATCACTTAAGCAGAATGCATATGGTCTGTCCAATGTAATTGTGATGTCCATGTCAAATAAAGTAATAAATAAATAGCATAAAAAAGTAAAAAAAAAAAAGAGATACTAAGTCATAATCGTGGCATAAAAAGTCAAAAGCATGAGATAGAAATTCATAATGAATATGAGATAAAATGTCAAAAGGTTCATTTTTGTCATAATTATATTTTAGTTACTTTAGTACTTTGACTTATGTCAAATATACTCTGCTCCAAAAAATAAAGGGAACACTAAAATAACACATCCTAGATCTGAATTAATGAAATATTCTTATTAAATACTTTGTTCTTTACATAGCTGAATGTGCTGACAACAAAATCACACACAAATTATCAATGTAAATTAAATGTATTAACCCATGGAGGTCTGGATTTGGAGTCACACTCAAAATTGAAGTGGAAAACACACTACAGGCTGATCCAACTTTGATATAATGTCCTTTAATCAAGTCAAAACGAGGCTCAGTAGTGTGTGTGGCTTCCATGTGCCTGAATGACCTCCCTACAACACCTGGGCATGATCCTGATGAGGTGGCGGATGTTCTCCTGAGTGATCTCCTCCCAGACCTAGACTAAAGCATCCGTCAACTCCTGGACAGTCTGTTGTGCAACGTGATGTTTATGGATCGAGACATGATGTGCCAGATGTGCTCAATTGAATTCAGGTCTGGCGAACAGGCAGGCCAGTACAAAGCATCAATGCCTTCGTCTTGCAGGCCCTGCTGACACACTCCAGCCACATGAGGTCTAGCAATGTCTTTCATTAGGAGGAACCCAAGGCCACCGGTAAATGGTCTCAAGGGCTCTGAGGATCTCATCTCGGTATCTAATGGAACTCTGTGACTACCTCTGGTGAGCACATGGAGGGCTGTGCGGCCCTCCAAAGAAATGCCACCCCGCACCATTTCTGACCCACTGCCAAACCGGTCATGCTGGAGGATGTTGCAGGCAGCAGAATGTTCTCCACGGCGTCTCCAGACTCTGTCCTGTCTGTCACATGTGCTCAGTGTGAACCTGCTTTCATCTGTGAAGAGCACAGGGCACCAGTGGCGAATTTGCCAATCTTGGTGTTCTCTGGCAAATGCGAAAGATCCTGCACCAGTGTTGCTTCCTAATTCGGGGGTTTGAATTCACAGAAGTGTGAATGACTTAAAGTAACACTGTGTTGTTTAAGTGTTCCCTTTATTTGTTCGAGGAGTGTATAGAACATTTGCAGTAAACCCAAATCTGCTACTTATCTTAATTCACAAGCAGATGTTATGCTATTGCTGTAGTGGATTATTTAGTCAGATGCTGTTTGGTCATGTAATGAGACAGAGTTATGGAGCATGTCTAATTCTTTACAAAAAAGCCAAGAGTTGGCATTAGGGTTTACTCCACCTCTATTAAGCTCAGCATGGGGGAAGGAGCAGGTATTTACTACCTCAATCTGGCTCTTTTGCCATGCGGTGCCTCATATTTTTTTTCTTTGTTTTAATGACCTCGGATTTTATGGCAGATCCTTCACACAAGGTTCTGTTTTTTATGGTGCCTCTTCATGTTCATTTATAGTCTCAACTCAAATATTCAGAATCAGATTTAAACTGCAGTGGAAACATAAAGAGCTCAGTGGAAATGTTATTGGTATTATATATAGTCTTTGTAAGTTGTTCCAATCGTCTAAAATAAAAATTGTGGATGTTTACCAGTTGCATGTGTTGTAAAAAAACCTCATATAAATCGTCTGTAGTAGCTGACCGAAGTTTCTGTAATCATTTACAGCTGAGCTGCCTGTTACGTTATATGCTGCTTCTGAACTATTATTGGCTTAATATCAGGTAGACAGCCTATATCCTTGATTTGATCTTAAGTCTCAGGGTCTGTGCCTGTGATGTCTCTGAAATGTCCTTGAGCGTGCTGATGTTTGGCGGCAGCTCCAGATGTGTCATAGCAGGCCTGGGGTCCGCCAGGGCTTTAATTTAATCTTCAGCGTCGTTAATTCTTTTCTCTATGGGACTATTGGGCCACACACACCCTCAAGTATAACAATGTGGCGACGTGATGGGCTGGCCATCCCAATGGGACACTTCTCAAGAAAGTGTAAAATTAAAACATTAAAAAGCTTGTGGTGTATGTTAATAAAAGGATCCAATAAAACCAAGCTGTGTTTCATCACAAATCAGCATGAAAGACCCTGAAAAATGGAAACCTTACCAAAAAGATGAAGATGGGTCATGTTTTAAAAATACAGTTCGAAACAAAATCTTAGAAATGTAGAGATGCATTTATTTTGGTTTCATATGGATTCGAAAAATGTCATGTGGTGTAATCGATCAATAAATAGTAATAACATTTTTCTCTGAACATGTGGAAATCGTCATATAATTTTGGTTATCATTCTTAAGTAACAAATATTATTATATTATATTTTTGGATTGCAATAGGCCTATATAAACCTAAATAAGTAAAATTATATGAGATTATTTATTTATTAGTTTATTTACTTGCATCGTTCTAAATGTTGGTCACACCACATTACTTTTTAAAAATAATAATAATAATAATAATAATAATAATAATAAAATTATTATTAAACACATAATAATTAACATGATAAATAAATATGAAAAATAATTTCTTTGAAAAAAATAATTGTAATGAAAAAAAAACTGTGCCAATCTTTAATTGGTTTCTCTTTTAATTAAATTTCAGACTATTTCATTTACATATTTAATTTAGAAATAAATCATGTCAACATGACTGTCATTTTATAAAGTACTGCAAAATTGTAGCAATAAAAACAAATAAATGTGGCTTTACCACTTTATGAAATTTTTGTTTGTTCACTATTTTGTTTCTTTATTTTATGTTATGAATTTAAATTGGCTTATAAATGCTGTTTCATGTTGACTTTGGTTCAAATAATGCTGCATTAATATTAATAATAATATTAATATTTCAGATGCTTAAATTAGATTTATTCTCTCATCAAGGTAAGGTCTTTTTGACAGCTCTTATGGAGGTGGTCACTTTGGAGACATGCTGCAGCAGTAACGGCCACTGACATCCATCTGCATTGAGGTTTTCTAAAGGCCAAACAGTGAATGACCAGCATTTGGGTGTTTACAGTAACACAGAAAGAAAGCACACCACACAGCTTATGCAATGACGGTGTGAGTCTTTGTTACAGTAAAGATGCATACAAGATAATTCTTCACATTTCCTTACAAAACAAACTGTCAGTCAGGTCGGACCATCTGCCATTCAGCCACTTCCTCCAAATATCGAAATACCTGTTTCAGACAAGTTTTAAGACCAGTTCTGACAATCATTTTCAAGAACACATTACACATTTCTTAAAGCAACGCTCTAAAACTTGCCAATGGTAAAAAAAAAAACAAGGTTTATTCTGATGAGTCTTTTAATTCACAGTTCAGATGAAATACTCACCAAGGCTGCATTTCTTTCTATTTTTATTTGAATATGTTATTATATGCTGATTTGGTGCTTTAAGTAATAATGCACTCGTAAATGAAAATGCTGCCACCATTTACTCAACTTACTCAAAGTTGTTCCAAACCTGTATGAATTTTCTTTCTTTTGCTGAACACAAAATACTATATTTTGAAGAATATGGCTAACATTTGATTTCCATACTTTGTATTTTTAATATGGGTGTCAGTGGGGACCAACACTGTATGAGTATATGCACATTCTCCTATATCCACATTCTCTAATATATATATATATATATATGTATGTGTGTGTGTGGGTGTTTTGTTTTGAGTGTTTTGGCTTACTTTATGCATTATTGATTTAAAGCGTACGTAACTGAATGCATTGCTGTAACTGCCTATTTTGTGGTTGTTTTTGCCTAGCTAGTGCGCGGGTGTGGAGCTGTGTGTGGGCATGCTGTACAACAGGTCTTTTATCATGTAACATATTTCTTCCCTTTGCTCTGACTGACATCACTAATGTGCCAGTCACACTGTAATTCTGATTACCTGCTGATGTGATCAAGATTTTTATGCTCTGTCGTTTCAACTGATGATTGGCTAACCTATATGAAAAATATTATTTTCCATCTAAATGCCTGTCCTGGGCTACAGTCACACATTAAAGCAATAATGCAGCATCTTTAACAATACATTTCAAGACATTGAAACATCATTTAAGCATGCATTCAAAACACAGTACATATCTACAATAGCTTAAATGCTTATAGCATGTTTTAATTTCTAAATTAAATTTTTATTATGACATTTTAGGGTGCAAATAGTCCAAAATAATCAGGGTGCTACACATGTTCTGATAAAATATAGGTAACACTTTAGTATGGGACCAATTCTCCCTATTAACTTGTTTATTAGCATGCCTATTTGCATATTAGCTGTTTATTTGAATTTATAAAGTACATATTCTGCATGACTCTACATGTTCTATGCATTAATTTTTACCTTACTTGCTCAATGACTCCCAAACGATTCACTCAACGATTAATTTTTCCAAACCCTTCCTTTAAATGATGCTAATCTGTATTTTACATCAGATACAGCTGCATACTTAAGTCGTATTAAAGATTACACATTCTAAACTACATTTATTTAAAGCTTTCATTATCCTTTCAAAGCATTCCTGTTAAATTGCATGATAGGATCATTTTGTGCAAAAAAACAAACAAACAACAACAACAACAACACAAATCATTATTAATTAACTCATTTATTTTCTGGAGATCTGTCACCCATTAAGGGCTGTGCTTAGTCTTATAAAGTCATTATCGCTAATAAACACATTCAAAGTCATTTTTTGAAACCATAGTTTTGGACATCCCTGTTTTCCCCAAGTCTAAACTCTTCTTGTGATATTCATTTTACCGTGTTCTTCATCAGCTTTCTAGTTCTTAATGACTGCTAGACAGAAGACACAGTAGAAACCTTGGCCTATATGGCAATTAACACACTAATAAAAATGTATGACAAAAATGTTATAACCTGTCTAACAAAGACACAGAAAACTAGGACGTCTCCCATCAAATTCTCCATGGACCATCAACAGCCTCTAAACGTCTTATTATTATCTTCCTGTGGTGCAACACATGATCAGATCTACATGTGGTGTCAACCTCATTAAAAGAATTGAAGGGGGTGTCTAAAAAGGATCTCAGTGTCGAGAGACAGAGTGATTAGAAATGCTTAATTAGATTGTTCAAGGTCTCTCATAAATGCCTTCATTGCATTTGAAGCCATTAAGGAGTTAATTTACAGAAAAAGAAGAAGAAGAAAAAAAACGGACAATTCTGATTGTGGTCCAGGTCTTGAAAAGCACATTCGCGTTTTCAATGAGACGCCGGAGTTCCACGTCTTTGCTGTTTGCTGTACAAGTCCAAACACGTCGCCCCCTTTTAAAAACAATGACAGGTTCAACTGACCTGGGAGCAGCTTTCAGTCTCACTCTGAGTCATTAGAGCCTGACGGAAAACACTTTCTTTTAAATATACAGTGATACAGGGTGACATTTCCTGCCCGAGTTCAGGGTGTACAAGATTTGCTTGGATCTGTGATTAGATTATTCTAATAAAGACGTCAAAATGAATAGGACAAATCTGGAAAAAAAAGGTCAACAAGAGAAAATAAAGGTGTGTTTTCTAAACCAGCCCTACCTGATTCAAGTTTCATGTCTGGCAGATACTCTGACTAGTGAAGAGAAACAGAACAAACTGGAAGGGCGACTGCCACCAGATTTGTCAGAGGTCGGGCTGGGTAGGGCCAAACTCAGGTCTGAAGTACCTGAAATAGATAAGTGAACAACTACACCCAGATACTACATAAGACCGCTGCATTATTTCCTATTAGTACAAACTGAGTACCATTCCAAGTCTATTAATTAGACTCATAAGAAGGTTTAATTTGTGGTCTTTGTTGATACATTTTCAAAATACTTTTCTAAGTGAACAGACTTTCATCTGTTGGACAATAAAACAAACCCCCATAGGCTTACATTGTAAGAGGGACCTTAAAACACTGTTACATTGTGAAACAGCTGTAAGGTCCTAATCAAGCCTGTACAACCAATGACAGCAAGTTTCCTACAATTTAGACAGGGCCAATAATATATTTCAAGCCCTGCTTCAATATTAATTGCCGGCTACACCTCTGCTCCACACCCTTATATGGCTGGTATTGAAATGACACTTAAATCCAATTAAACTGCGTTAACAATGATTTCTCAGGTGTCCTTGCTTGCCTCTGCATGTCTAGACTTCTGCCGCTGGTGTGCTTGTGCGATGGCCAGTAATTTATTAAACCTGAGCCTTGATCTGCATTAGTTAGTGATAAAATACATAAAACACAAGTATAATAATTAAATAAGAAAATGTAAATATCAAAAATACTAAATTAATAAATAGCATAAATATTAATGGTTTACTAAACAAATACTAAAAGCTATACTACATTTGGCTGTAACAAATAATTATTATTAAATTGGTCTTTTTTTTCTTTTCTTAGATTGGGGTGACTCAATCCATTCTTGCTTGTAAAAACCTGATGATGAATAGCATAACAACAGAAACACTTCTTGCTATGCTCTAGAGACTACATTATTATGGTAACCCAAAAGAGTCTACCCTAAATTCACACAAGACTTAATATAATTTATTGGTCTTTCTGTGTCACTTTCCTCTGTCTGCAGGTGTATGGATGTTGTGGAGGTGCGGAGGAAGACCAGAGCTCACCTCTTCAGTGATGATCTGAAGGATACTTTCTCTCACACAAACACACATTTCATCTCACCCCCTTCATCTGCGGTGTTTACTCAGGTCTGACCAGTCATTCAGGGACTTTCATGAACTTTTAAAATGCTCCCAAACAGCATTACATTGAAACGGCAAAGATATTCCTGGAATCTGGATCTATCACGGCAACAGGTGTCTTTTTGACTATTAAACCTTCAGTCAGTCAGCTGTAATGTGTCTTCAATCTGTAAAGCAAAGCAAATCATGGCCAAATGATAGTTTGAATGCTTAAAGGATATTACTAATAACCATAAAGAAATCTGCCACCAAACAGTATAGTAGTGTACTAAACAACCATGTTTACAGCTGACAGGTGACTTCAGTTGGTTCAGTCATTTCATTCATGTAAAGTTCAGACATCAGCCCATGATTCTAAATTCAAATGTGTCTTCTGTTGGCAAGGCAAATGAAAAATGTATCTTATAATACAGCATGTAAAAATGCTGTCATGCTTCTATTATTACTTTTTTAATTAGTAGCATTTTTTAAAGGCAAAGTGTTATAAACAGTACGAGGTTGTGGACTTCCTAAAAACTGCTTAGTAACAAACTAGGTTTTTGGATGCAATTGCACGTTTATGTATTTATCTGAATTAGAACATTAAGATAAAAAAATTATATAGAGATTAAAAAAATATATAAAGCAAATTATAATATAGTTCAATCCTAAAAAAAATATATGTATTTTCTTAGTTTTACACACACACACACACATACACATGTGGTTTATGGGGACTCTCCATAGGTGTAATAGTGTTTATACTGTACAGACTGTATGTGATATTGCCCTACACTGACCCTACACCTAAACCGTTTAGATTTCCAAATAAACTTAATGTGTGAATTATAAACCTTTTGAAATAAGGGGACACTGAAAATGTCCTCATATATCACATTCATATTGTAATACCTATGTCATACCCATGTCATTATACAAATGTGTGTCTTCATAAACCATATAAACATGCACATACACAAACAAAAAATATTTAACATTTTAAATATGCAAGTAAATATTTTTAAAATGTAAAATAAATATGCACATTATATATAAAATCAAGCTATTATTTCAGGCCAACTAACAAAAAAATCTAATCAAAATAATCCATAAAAAGCCACAAAATACAGCATAAAGTATATGTTAATATAAAAAGAACAAGCACATCATTTTTTTTTTATTATTGTACATATACTATCATTTCTAGTAAAAAGGAAAACCAATAAATGGACATATACATAATTGGTTTGACTGGTAATGCTGACTTTAAAAGTTCATAACATGTGCTTACATTCTTTTTCTATCTTTTCTCTAGAATGGCAAGTTTATCAAGTTCACTGCTTGTCCAACAAGATCTAGTGAAGTCCACCCTGTTTGCTGTCACTTCTTGTCGATATCATCAGTCCAGTTTCTCGGTTTAGGCAAAATTAGCTTTTTTTTTTTAAAAAAAAAACAAACAAAACAACAATAACATGAAATAGCACACATTGTGTTTCCCATTCCTCTGCAACAAAAAGCTGCAGGATTTAAATGCGTTGTGATGTTAAGGAATCATAAAAACTAGCTGTATATTTTTTCAAGGGATTTTATAGTAGGCTACATGAACTATTAGTAGTGTAACATTTTCATTTTCAACAACTTCATATTATTTTAAAATAATATGAAGATGTATTGTTTTTGTCTGGGGTATTGTCATGTTTTAGCAGACTATTAAAAAAGATTGCTTCCAAAGTGTTACATTTTCTCCTTAAACACTGGAAATATATGAAAAACAAATGAAATGAATGTTGATTTAGTGAGATGTCATTCTTTTCATGTTTTTTTTTTGCTAGACATGAAAATAAAATTGTCAAGCACAGAGTGATTTACTATAGAGAAAATCCTGCTTCCAATTTCAACATTATTTGGATATTTTAAAGTTAGATAATGCTTTAAAAGATACAGACCAAAATATTTCAGCTTGATTTTGTGTTAAGCACAAAGACAAAAATATATATTCTTAATTATTTACTTGCATTCTTTTTCACATAATCAACACAGTATGCCTATTGTTTTATCAAAACCCAATAATGAAGAGAAAAAAAAAACTAATCTCCAAACGACTCGATTTGTCCTTTGATCTAAAGAATGTTTAGCCCACGCAACTCTATGGAATGTTAATGATGATTCGAATGAGCTGGTCATCATGGAATTTAGGTTTTCTGCCACTTGGTTTGATATTTTATAGGCTATTTTATACACTGAAATTCAAGAGTCCGAATACCTTTATGTTGACAGGACCATGCTGACTATAAAAACTGAGGATATATTGAAAAAAAAAAAAAAACTTTTAAGAGCTCAGCCTAATTACATGAGGTAAAATGGACGTGTGAGATCCGGCGCTGATTGCTCTTTCTGCCCAGGAACCCAGAAAAGCCGGTCGGACCTGAAGAGTCGTCATTCCAGTCTGAATGAAAAGCCCAGTGTGAACTGTGCACGTACCTCAGGTATAAAAAGACTTACAGCACACCCAAGTTGTCTATAGACGAGCTGAGACCGTACCAGAAGAACTGTTTGCTCTTTAGAATCAGCCTCTTATCGTCCTGGAACGCTTGTGTCGGATTGATGACGTGGACCAGGTGCCACACCAGATATTTGTTTATTAAGAGATTGCTTTTAAAAGAGGAAATACCCTTCCGCGTTAAGATGTGGTAAGCGTCGCGTTATCATGATGAGCGTTGTTTTTGTAACTTTTAACAGCTCCTAGTTCAGCTCCTATAGTAGCACGTGTTGAGTGTTTCCGTTCGTCTCCGTCGTGATGTTTCTGAACGTAAGGAACGCGTCCTGTGTGGACAGAAGAGGAGGTCCTGGACAGCTTCAGGTGTGGATGCCGTCGGGTCTTTTCTGGTCTCTCTGGTGCAGTGGTTCTTAACAGTTCAACAGTTCTATCTCAAAATTGTGAAATGTTTAGGACCACTTGATCAGGGAGACACTGACATTTGCTAAGAGCAAGGATGGCACGAAAATGTGCTTTGACACGATTCTTTAGGACTAGAATTGTTTAACAGCCTTTCAAGTGTTTAAACAGGTGTTCGAACACAGCAAACGCTTGCGATGGGATTACGCGGTATTGTGATGTCACTTACCACGGTTTATATTGTTAAAAAGAGTAAATTATTTTGAAGTATTGGTTGTTTCTGACGTTGAAAACATGCTGTGTTTTAAAAACACGGTCTCATGAAAGTACGTATCAGTAGCACGAGTTTAAGTTTGGCCTGCATACTGATAAGCAATGGGTTGTGGGATATGCGTATAATATACACGCCAACAAACTGCATATTATATGCACGTTAAACACTTGCGTATGTTAAAGTCAATTTCTGTTTTTATTTGACGTACACTTTATATGCATTTTCATGTATACTTCGAAATCATCATACAGTCACTCATCACTCTCCCTCGTGTACTTTGAACTCAATATTTTTGTACGTTTCTGGCGTTTGGAGGTGCATGTTCTAACTTACAGTCAAACTTAGGACAAATCAGGCTATTTGACATGTCACCACCAATGGGACAGTTTACTATTTTCACATTTAATGTAATGTGTTACCTGCTGTTTGTTTGTAACTGTTTGTAACATTTACTTATATAGATTTAGTATTACTTTGAGCGCTTTTATTAATTTATCTGTTTAATTATTATTATTTTCATTTTATTTTATGTTTACATCATGTGTATGAGTTCGTTTCACACATTAAAGATATTTAAAACCCCCAAAACTTCCTTTTAAAGTCTTTCTCTCTTGTGCCCTCTTGTGTTTCCATGTGTAACTTTAATTACTTCTAAAACTGACTTGTAATCAGTTGCTTAACATTTATTTTCATTTTGCCTGTTCATTGTCAGTACATCGGCTTTGTGCCCCATCAAAACCTTCTCCCCATCTAAAGTGTAACAGGACAAAAACTGACCGGTAACTGCGGTGAATCGTCAGTGGTGTGCTGTCCGTGGTGCTGAAGCTAAGTCTCTTGGGGACAATTGACGGTCTTTGCTTGACCACATGATTAAATTGTCCGAATCTTAAGATCTAGCACTTTGTCTTAATGTTTGACAACGGCACGACTAGGTAACGAGAGCGAACAAACACAGATGAGCACAAACTGGCATGCAAATCAATAGTCACAATTATCGCGTCTCAACAGTTTCATCAGTTCATTAAGCAGGCAAAAGACCAACCTGTGACCCTGCTTTTAATTAGAGTCCGACGAACTATGCATCAAACACCCACTGTACACATATCAAACTGTTTGTGGGTAAATCGATTGTGCATGTCTCCTAATCAAAAGGGGCAATATAGAGGGGACTGGACTGGAGAAACATCTCATGAATTGCAAATTAAAGCCGAGGCCTTTAAGATTAACCCATGCCACAGACAGAGCAAAACAGATGATACAATCGAAGAACATCCGAGTTTACATAATCCGAATTTCATATAGCTTGCAGTGCAATCTTTATTATAATAAAAAGACAAAACTATTAAATGTTACTTAATCAAGATGCAAATTATACAACTGTTGTTTTTGAATAATTCAAACAAACAAGGGGTTCTTATTCATTTCCCTAATAAAAAAGCAACAACTAAAACCAGCCTAAGATCACTGGCTGGTTTTAGCTGGTTTTTTTTTTAGCCTGGTCGTAGTTGATTAGAGTGAATTTGACCACTTCTTTAGGGCACCAACTGACTAAACCAGCTGGACGCCATTGACCAGCTATGCCCAACTTAAAACTTGCTACCAGCCAACTAGCATAGGGTTTAACTTTCTTATTTATTTTTGTAGGCCTAGATTTTTTTTTTTATCAATAAGGTTCGCAATCTTTGTTTGTCATGATCTGGCGCCCCTGGCGTCCAACTAAACATCAAAATAATTATTAATACATTTCTACACTATAATAAATTATAAATAGATACTACTAATAAAAAAAAGAAAACAAGATTATTTAAATACATTTTACAATAAAATACTTCAGAATTTCGATGCTACCTTTATTGGTAACTGTTTCACTTTGTTTACTAGCAATTTGTAAGATAAATTTATTTAGGCCTACCTCTGGTTTAAACATAGGCTTATAGGACATAGCATATTAATTATGTTCTAGAAACATCTCAAATGGCTTGTAATGCTGCTACGGTTACCTGAGGCGACTTTTATCGGGATTTATTTTATTTTAATGCCAGATGAAAATTCGTACTTTTTATCCCCACAACTTGAAATTTTCCATATGCACATGCAATTATTTAGATCCCCCAACCTTTTTGTTTGTGCTTTAATGGCTCCCCCCGTAATTCGCTCCAAAACTCGCTCCAGTCGAATGCTTCAATGCAACCATATTTTGCCGTCCCTTGTTGTTGATAAATAATTCATGAGCCGCCAATCCAATCAGTTATTCTGTTTATCCGACCCCTCTCAGGCGCTAGTCGCTTTCTTTCTTCTTGATCTCAGAGGCGCGTCCTAAATAGCGGCAATATTCGCTAAACGCTCCGTCTTGCCCCCCACTGCCAGAGCAGTATTTTGAGTCCGGGTGGAAGATATTTCAGCAGTCTAAACGAGGAGCCCGGAGCGATTTGCGTACATGCGCAAGGGCAGCAGATGTCGAGCAGCGCTCCCGTGAGACCCGATCTGCGAAATTTCATCATCGTGTCGGGATGACCCTGCGCTATCCCAGAAAGGAGAGCGAGAGAAAGCCTTGTGTACGTGGTAAATCACCTTTACAATGGATTGTAATCATGAGGCCCTCAAGGACTGATGCATGAGCGACCCCCCTTCCCCATCCGAACTAATCTGAGACACTGCTAGCTATCAATGCAACTTACGACTTTGTATCATAGCCTACTGGGCCAAGCTGATGAGCCAATATCACTTCCAATTCACAATCAGACTTGTCAACAGTCAACTGCCTAATTCCCTTTAATCGGACCGACAAAACCCCGCTCCTTCAAAAGACAGTCCACAGGAACGAGTATATTATTGCAATAATGCTTGCCTGCTTATCTACAGCATGCTCCTCTGTATGCTCGAGATAAGAGTTTTTATTAAGAGGGCAGCAGTAATGTCCTGTGTTCGGTTTTCAAAGCCCAGCAAATAACCGACTTTATCTCGCGTATTAAGCCTCGTATTTAAGCTGCTCAATAACAGGCTGCTCAGAAAGCCCTTTCCGTGGATTCGCTTTGGTGTTGGAGGATCTGGCGTTCAAAAATAATGGCAAGTTTTGAAACGAGCCTTTCATCGCCGCTTAACATAAAAGTTTTTTTATGTCGTAAATAAATAGCCTAAGCATTAAGTGTTATCGTTTCGAAAGTTTCTTGAGACGAAAGACAAATAAGGACAAGCATTCTAGTTTTTGACAGCTGTTATTTTGAAAGCCAGAATCGTGTCTTTCCGGTAAACAAATGGTTCAAACAAATGAATTATTAAATATTTTATCTATGATCTATGTAAAACATGAGATTTGTTATCTAATGCACACACTAAACATTACATCAAAATCCACCAACGTATTCATTTGGAAACATTTTGATATCTCTCATCGTGTATTTTGTACTTGACCTCAGCACATTTCTCCCCTGATTCAGACTAGAAGACAATATCATGGCCATTCTTGCAGAACCACCGGTATTACGTTAAAAACGTCTTAATGATGGATTTGTTTCTTGCAAGCACCCATCTTGAAGGACTGGCTGATTCAGACTCTCATTCTGACGGCACCTATTCACTGCAGAGGATCCATTGTTAAGCTAGTCATAATGCTAAATTTCTCCGACTGTTCAGATGAAGATGGCCTGAAGGTGAGTATATTTTTAGTCAGCAAATTTACATTTTTTGGTGAGCTATTCCTGTTAGCAGTAAGTCATTGAACTACAGCTCTGAAAAAGTAACTATGGCTTAGAGAGAGAAAAAAGCAATCGTTATTTAAGCACTCCTTTCAGTCTGCACAGAATGTTGCGCGTTGCAGTGAGCAGAACGCACTGGATGAGCATCAAGAGCTAGAGGGACCTTAGAGAGGGTGAGTGAGTGAGAGAAAGAAAGAGAGAGAGAGAGAGAGAGAGGTGGAGTTGTTCAAGGTAGTCTCCTCAACAGGCTCGCGCGAGTTCACTCCTAGACCTGCAGTGTAGACAAGACAAGGCGTGGACAGCCTATCCCACAAGAATGTATGCCTGGAGCGCATGGATCTTAAATGGAT
Organism: Enteromius fasciolatus; assembly: GCA_032361145.1. Lineage (NCBI taxonomy): Eukaryota > Metazoa > Chordata > Actinopteri > Cypriniformes > Cyprinidae > Enteromius > Enteromius fasciolatus. Next base: position 15,612,302 of record JAUMHR010000072.1, on the reverse strand, counting down.
TGTATGGGGTTCTTGCGTGCTTTAACGAGTCTCAACATTTGGATGTATGATTTTATACGCAGCAAGTAATTTGGAGCAGAAACGGACGATCTAAATGAGTCAACAGTTGGATGTACCTGAGCTGAAACCTCTGGATAAGACCATGACGCTGCTTTGGAATCAGAGAGAACCATCTGTAAAATGACTCAGAACTCCAAAGCGCTGCGATGACCTCTCCACATTTTCTGTAACCTGGGCGAGGAAATACATTCACATCATGGATTTACAAAACTCTAACGGGTCATCTGGGTCGGACAAGCAGAAGCCCAGTCTGATTGACTTGGGGACGTTTTTCGTGGATGCTGACATCATTTTTGGATTTACTAGTCATCTGTTAAAGCGAAAAGCCAAGGTAAGCCTTTGAGAACGCACAAAAGACTCCACAAGTTGACTCATTTAGAGCCCAGCAGACTCCACGTGGGTTGTTTCGCTTACAAAACGTTGTGCGATTTAAAGGCTGTGCTATTTTGAGGTTCGTAAATATGAACACTAAGTTTTCAATGGTTATAATGTATAGAGGTTTTTTCTTCATTTCAGCACCACGAACAGCTCTCATCCATCAACAGCGCTTTTAGCTGCTTCCCTAAAAACATACACTAAATTACACTTCTTTACTGTAAGTAAAGCAGATGAAGAACTTCATTTTGAACATCTTTTTCATTCGACAACTTTGTGCTTAAAATGTAAAAGTTTCTCAGCGATCATATTTAAGCTAACTCATTTATGAAAATGTACTACAATTAGGTTAAAGTCGTCCGTTTAAAATATGAAAATGAAAAAACCTTAAAGCCAAAAAACAACATCAGTCTGATGTGTTAATAAACCAATAACGAGGTGCTCAAAAACAGACAATATTGTTCAAATGAAGGTTCTTAAACTGTCTTTTAGAGATAAAGTTGATATGCTACAATGATTATGGAGGGTCACAAAATGCTAAATGTCTGTCAGCAGGTTTTGCAGTTTTCTTCGCCCACGTTAAACGGTCCGTTATTGATGGTTTATTGGACCAGTTGCTCTGTCACAGACAAAGGGCTGAATGTGATTATTTGAGGCGGGAGAACGACAGTATTTGGGTGGCAATTTAAGGTCACGTGACTCCAGCATATATATCATCAACATAAAATATTTAGAGATGTGTAATTAAATATTCAAACATTCTCACAATTTATTGCAAACCGAGAGGTTTATAAGATGCAGTTGAGTGAAATACCAGAGGGTGGCGCCAGAGTTATAAGCAAGACTCCAAAAGACGCGTAATCTCACACTCAGCACAAGTGAACTGGAACATAAAAGATGACGTAATGAAGCTATTTTTTATTTATAAATCTTTTTTTATGTTTAATTTTTTACACATTACAAGTGGTAAAGATGAGTGCACATATGAGTGTACGATAACACAATAAATTCGATTAGTTCACATGAGTTATTATTTCTTTAACGCACACCTCTTATCACAAACACAGAATTTATTAACCTTTAAAATCGCCAGTTCAATGAAAGCTATGTTATTTTCACTTCTTGTTTGTGCAAACGCAGTCTAAACTATCTTAAACAGTGTGTGAATAGCTACTGAGCGCTCAGCTCCACCCCTGCAACCAAGTGACCGAGCCGTGCACATTGACAGCAGTCAAACTTCACTCCCGCTTACGCGCGTCGTCATGGAACTAAAGCAAAGCAAAACTTCACGAGAACTGAGTTGTGCTTTTACCTTTGCGCTTCCACTGACTATCCATGAACTGTGTTCCTAATTAACGAGTGTAGACAAACAGAGACGCAATAAAGTGCACTAGATGTCCGCGTTTTGATCTTTTGTACCGAGATGATGGATTTAACGCAAGGGAATGCGCAAGGAGAGTTCCAGATCAGCCGGTCAACTGTAAGTCCTCTAACAGCTGATGCAGAGAAGTTACAGTAATCTATTTGAATCCCCAAGCTTGCTGTTTGTGCATTGTTGTTGAGTCATTTGCAACACGTTTAAAAAGTTGAATCATGTTACGTGTACTAACAAAATAGTGAAGCTGCATTATTTGTTATTAGCTGTAATATAATAAACTATATATAATATGCAATTAACAGTAATTTGGATGTTCTACATTTATAACCAGCTATCTTTGACAGATGTTAAATATATAGGGTCTTTCTGCAACTTGATTTTGTTGTCTTTCATTAAGGTGGAAGGCTGTTCGAGTGGAGAGTCTTCTCTCTCACTTGAGCTGAGCCCGAGGAAGAGACTGTCAGCGGAGGAGGAAAGGTGTGCCAGCAGACCCCCACCTGAAGGCGCAGGAGCCGTGAGCCTCCCTGAATCCGACAGGGAAGAGACTAAGCCAGATCTGTGCAAGCGATGTCAGATGACTATAGCTGAACTAAGGAGACAAGCCCTTGCTCTGTCCGACCCTGCTTCCTTTAAGGTCAGTTAGTAAGAAGCATCATTTCAGTGCCTTTGCAAAGCAAACAAACACATCCAAGACAGGGGAGTTTGGTGTATCGTATCACTAATAACGTAATTTTTCAAGGAACTGTTTTGATTCGTGCAAGACCACATGACTAAGAATCTTTTGTTAGTTTCAAGAAGCACTTGACTTTCACTTAAACCTCAGAGCTCTGGAAGTTCTCCTTGTTTCATTCTGTCACTCGGCTCTTTTCAAAGCATTGTGAAAGCTTCTCATAAATCAGATGCTTTGAAAGCCTCTTAAGGGACAATTTTGCGTAGAACTCACGATCTGATGAAAAGTTGACACAAATAAGCCTTGTCTTTGTAGTTTTATGACTCCCTTATCAGAAAACCGATATCCTATTCAGGCTCCTATTCACAAAGTTCACCAAGTCATCAAAAGGTTAATCTTTTTACTATACCGCCACAGAGAGCAAATATTTAAATGACCTCTTTTTCAAACTATAGGCTTTGTTGCGCTTTAGAACGATCAGTCATGCACTGAAGTCATATTCAGCCTGAAATACCTATAGGCTTGAATAAAATTGTATTCATTGATGTGCTCATTGTTGGATGTTTGCCTTATGGTCAAAACAGAGACCTCATCAAGCTTTGAGTGGGATGGTTGGAGGGAGGTGTGAGAAGCTCAGCTGTGTGGCACAATGTGTCCCCATGCTTGCCAATGCAGAAAGTAGATGGGCATGATGTACAGAAAGCAATCTGAATGAAAAATTAACTACTGAAGTACCACTAAATTTACTGAAATAGAGTCTTAAACAAAATGGAAATCCATATGGGAGGTTACATCTAGAGTAGTTTATGCGTTTTTTTGCATTTCTGAATGAAATCGATTGATCGATAGATAGTTAGTACCACCTTAATGCCAGTATTCAAAAGTCTGGCTTACTTGAATCTCACAAAAAAAATTGAAACCGTCCAGATCGCCACCCTTGTATTTTGTTTTGATGAATGTTGGTAAACCGAAGCTACAAAACCATTTGCCATTGTTTGTTTGGAGTCTATCTGCTCATTCCTAAAGCCAAGAAATGTCTTTTTTTCCTCTCACAACCTTCCGTTTCTAGAGTTTTCAACAGCTTTTCTTACTTTCACACACTGTATTCACACAGTTTGCGCGAGTGCCAGTCTCTGAGAGTTTGTGGACAGGGGAGGGGGCTATTGGAAGTGGCCCATTGTTTTGGGAAACAATGCTTATCTCCCCCCTTGTCCGTCGACATTGGGGGGAGAAAACAGTCGAGCGGACTCGCTGAACAGTCTGTGGAGGAAGTGCAGACCCAGTTGACCTTCATCATGCATTCAAAGTGTTCCTGTATACTCCTCACCAAATTCCCACCACAGTTAAATATAGGCTGTCGACTTTTTATTGTTGTCTGACTTGCTGCTTGGGTTAGCCTCAGGTTTTCCCCCTCCCTTCGCTTTCTTTTGTGGTTGTGTTTCAAGAGAGATCTCATGCTTAGGTAGGATTACAAGCCCTCCGGTTTGCTTTGAACCCCCCCCCCTCAAGTTCTCTTCTCTCCAGGTTACCTCAGGGAATGAAGAGAGGGTTTTTGTGTGGGTGTGCATCGATGTTGCTGGATGTGTATGACCTCGTCCCACCCTACGATTTGTTATTTGGTTAGTGCTTCCAGTGCTTAATATACTCACTCATTCTCATCAGCGGTGGTTATCTGAAATAATGACAATTTTGCTGCCCCGTTTCACTCTCTGGCTGTTTGCCCTGTGTGGTCCTGTCCAGGTGTGGGGGATAAAGCCGTGGGGTCAATCCGGAGAGGTTACACCTCTATCGGCCCCACTGCTGATGGCTTAATGAGACTCTGGAAGCATTGGCCATGGGAGTCCTGCTTTCCCTGGAGTTGGGGAAAGAAAGGATGCTTTGTCCAGCCGGAGATGTGTGGTGGATACCTGACCTGAACTTAGAGACTCAAGCGATGTGGTTCTAGATGAGAAGCTACAGAGGGTTACTGTTTATCAGCTTCTACTAAAGTGTGGGTGGCCTGTAGGCTTAGATAGTTTGAATTTTCATTATTCTTGATTTTCAAATGCGATTCACACCTGCTTCAGTTTGCTGGTAAAGTCTGGGAACCACAGCACTCAATAAGTTTCAGATATCAGCCTGCCCTAATGACCCAGCTGCACTTCACTGGTTCATACTAAAGCTCATTTATCCTCGGCCAGCTTGTGTTGGCAAGCAGTACTGGCCTCTTAGTCAATTGTTTTTGTGTAATTGCAGAATTTTTTTTGTGCAATTAAACAGTCCAAAATTAATTGGCTCACGTTCGCACAGCCTATCTATCTATCTATCTATCTATCTCTATCTATCTATCTATCTATCTATCTATCTATCCATCCATCCATCCATCCATCCATCCATCCATCCATCCATCCAT
>JAUMHR010000072.1:15568543-15583916 GCA_032361145.1 Enteromius fasciolatus | reverse complement strand
TATATGCTCCTGCTCCTGTAATTACACCCATAGAGGCCCAGAGGATCTCAGAGCTCCTGCTCTAAAGACTACATTATGGCCCTGCTTAGGAATCCCTCCTGGGCTGCAGTGCTCTTGGGTAGATTGACCATGGCATGTGTGTGTGTGTACTTTTGTGTAGAGGTCCACAGGGATTAGCGCTGGATGTGGTCTTTAGCTTTTTAAAGTATAGTAAATGTAATCTGTATTAATGGCCTGCTGTGAGAAGACCCAGCACTCACCTTTTCACTACAGGGTGTGTAGCAACAGCTGTTCTGAGGTCTTTCACGCAACTCGCTCTCCTCCCTCAAGATCTGCAGTAGTTACCAGTTACTTGAACCTCAGTCAGTAGTGTATTCGATGATCAATGAATACATGCGTAATGTTAGTGTTTCAAAGTTGTGGGCTGTCATAATACAATATACTGCTTGAATTTGATGAGAATATTGTAAAAAATAACAAGCTGTTCCTAACCTGCTTGGAACACAAAAGAAGCTATTTTAGAAATGTTGCTTATGGTGAACATCTAAGTCACAAAAGCATTTTTCGCCCTCTGTAAATTCATCAAAAATATATATCCTTAGCTTTAACATATTAAATGGACTGTAGGCTACTTCTGATCCTCACAGCCTTGTTTTTGGTCTTGTTGAATTAAATGTGCTATTCAACCAGTTCTTTTCATTCATAATGGTCAAATATCAGATGTAGTTTATTTAATCATCCATCACCTCTTGTATCATTCTCTCTTTTCACTTACTCATTGTCAGTTATATCTTCTGCATCTCTCTCTTTTTTGTGTCTCTAAGTCCACCCCCACCCTCGTATTCTCTGTCCTTTCCCCACACTCATATCTCATCATCATTAGTTTTAGAGACAGACTAGCGGGCTGAGGGCACACATGTAGTCATTTATCCTTCTGTTCCCTTTCTGTTCTTTAGTGCATCACTAATCAGCAGATAGGCTCCTGCATTCATCCCCAGAGCTTCATAAAAACCCAGAGCTGACTGCCAATAAAGTCACACAATGGCCACCTACAAGCCCCAAGGCCAGGGGTCTAACCCTCATCTTACCTCGCTCACTCTCTCACTTCTCAATTTTTTTTATAATTCTCTTTCTGGCATTAGTGGGTGGATGGTACTATCCTAATGGTGGTGCATTTTACATGTATGCCTTCAAGTCAATGTGGAATCAGATTTCAACCTATTTACAAATTTACCAGAAGTGAGTTGTTTTGTTGTCCAGTTTTCTGTGTGTGTTAGTTCAAAGATTTAAAAAAAGAAAAAGAAAATAATAATAATAATTATAAATTGACAAAATGTGTTACTGTAACTACTAATTTTGGTATATATTTACAGTATCCAATACATATATCCAATATCCATTACAGATGGATACAATCAAGTCCCACTAATTTTCTTTTATTAAATCCCTATTTCATCTGGAAAATATCATAAATACAATCCAATAAGATGGGGGTTTTAAAATTAGATTTATTCCATAACTCAGAATTACTCAGGCTACGTTTATTTGATATTAAAACAAGTTATGAAAAAAAACATTTTTTTTTATTTAATTAAATTTTTATTTGTGTTATATTTTATTGTAGTAAAATATATCACATAAATATATGGTATTAAATAAAATAACCTGTGGTGGAAAATATGAATTTTCTGCATAATTAATCCAGTCTTCAGTGTTGCATGATCTTTCAGAAATCATTCCACAAATTATCAACGCTGAAAACACTTAATCTTAATAAAAGAAAAAGAAAATTAAATAAAATAAATGAATATCTTTTGAGCATCAATGTACCATATAGTGTAAATCATGATAAAAAAAAACCTTCATACAAACATCATGAAAACATCTGCAGAATGTTGCTTTACCATCTGACAGGGAGCGTTTTAGACATAAATTACAGATGAGCACATATTCTGAAATTTTCCATTTGAAAACTCACATAAATCATCTCACACAGCTGACTTATCTGGTTCCTTCTCCGTACCTTTGAGTATATTGCTAGCTTTCTGTTCCCAGTCTGTGCTATTCAACTGTTTATCTAAATGATCATCTTTAAATATTCATGCCCTTTTGAATAGTCCCGCACAAAATATTTATAATAATTGGACTCCAGTGCACCTGAGTTGAGAAGTTTAAAGTCAGGGCACAAATCACAAACAGATCTGCCTGCATTCCTAATGATCGTCTGTCATAGGAGACCCCATATTTTATTAAACAAAGGAGTTGTGGGATGATTTTTGCTTACATATCGAAGCCTGGCTTAATTGAGGCGCTTGAAGAGACCTAAGAGGGTTTTATGTAGTAATTATGGTGTTAATTCCACTAAATATCCTTGTTTTATGTCTCTTATTGGATGATTTACGTGTTGTGGTTGTGCCTTTGGGCTCTCACTCATCCAGGTTACTACTGTGGCTCTGAGAAAATCAGGCACCATAAACATTAATGCTGCCCTGGGCTCCAGTCAAGGTCTAACCTCACTAATACTGATCTAGAATGTGAGATATGTGCCTCAGAAGACCAGAATCGTGTGCGTTGATGTGAAAGAGATACAACATTAGAGATGAGTGAGTGGTTTGCTTTAATATTAGCAACTGATTAGAAATAGTGCCTAAATAATGGCATAGTTTCATTTTTAAGTAAAACAGCTTCCAATGTAATTTAATTCCTATCAATTTCTTGTTAACCTTTTGTGAAAGTGTTTTTTTTTTTTTTGAATGGCGGTCGTGTAATCCTTTATGTTCGGTAGTATTATCATGATAAGTGATCCTGTATTGTAGCAACAGTTACCTGCTCCAAGCATTTTATTGTGTGTGAGTGTGAGTACACAGATATAAGCCGCTGTCCATCAGGTAGACTGGCGTCATGCCCTTGGCATTGAATGGGAGATGATTATTTTCATGCTGGGTCTCTTGTCATATCTCTCCCTGCTGGGAGTCTTATCAAATGTAAATACACGCTGCAATGTGCTTCGTGCCCGGGCTCAGCTGTTGTTTTCTTTACACCCTATCGCCTGCCACCCCTCTTCTCCCCTCCCCTCTCCAGCGCGCAGTCCTTCCACCCACAAAACTCTCACTTTTCAGCTCTGCTTAGTTTGAAATATTATAATTAAAATAAGGCTTCTGGGAAAACGAGGAAGATCTTGTCTGAATGTCTTCAGGCAATGGCTTTGCTAGTTTTAAATGAGCAAGTATTATTTCCTGCATATTTATAAATGGCCTGCTAATAAAAAGCTGGTTATTGTGATAAGAACAAAGTGCATTTCTGTGCATTTTAGATCTATTTGATCACTTTCAGGAAATTATTATTATTTTTTTTTTTTCAATAAAATAAAAAAGCAAATTGTCTGCAAAATAATATAGATTGTTATTATTGTTGTCATTTTAGTTTTTTTTAATTATTTACAATTATTTATTTTAAAAAATATCAGAGATATACAGCTTTGTATTCTTATTTTATACATCTTTGTATTCATTTCTTATACTTTAGAAACCAAACTAGAATTCATGTGGAAAACTAAATCAAGCATCTTTTTTTGGCTGTAACAGTATTTTTTTGTTTCTTGCTTTCTGTAGGACCCTGGATTTGCTTCCTTTATCATCGACCAGCTGCAAGTGCCCGATTGGTCGCTGAAAGGCGGACATGGAGGAACAAGGTGTCAGGTGTGCAGCACACCTGCACAGCAGCTAAAACAGCAGGCACTGCAGACTCTCCAAGATCTCTACCCTGTTTCCGACATGCCATCCCAGCCTCCCAACACCTTCCCTGGGCATCCCACCAGGCTGACGACACACAGCGTGGTCACTCTCTCCTCCAGACCTTCCAGATCCAGGATACCTCACCCAGCACACAGCGTCCTGCCAGTGGGGGAGCGTCAGCGTGAGCTGGGCTGGTCTCAGAGCCCGTCTTCCAGCGCGGGATCAATGAAACCCAGCGTGCAGGTGACCATGGGAGGAAGACCTCTGACGGGGAGCATCAGCTCAGTCACCATTCAAGCCCAGCAGTACTTGGAGGGCATGTGGAGCATCTCACGCGTCAATAACTTCCTGCCTCAACCAAACCCGGTATGCAGCCTTTCATTTATTTCCAACTATGAGCTCCTTTGTTTATGCGTTAAATTCATTTAATGGTAATCAGCTGATCCCATTTACTACTAAAAGAACTACTAAAACATTAATCCTCACTGTGACCAAGTCTTCGTCTTTCACAATTTGAGAGGTTTTAAAGGGTGCAGGGGTTGAAAATAACAGTTGTTTTGGTGTATTTTTGACATCTTTCTGAGTCAAAAGTGCTGTTGTTGCTGCCATACGGTGATTGAGAGGTATATGAAAGTTCACTTTGAAGGGTTCTTTATTTTTCACCAGCGTAGGCAGCAGTTGACGATTGTTGTGGTTATTTGAGCCTACAGCTGTCTGAAGGAATCGCAGTTGGACAGCGTGTTTGAATCATGAGTTATAGTTATTTTTAATGTTTTGAATGGTTGTATTTGTATTATTATATATTTTTTTTGCATTTTATTTATTTTATTTTATTTTTTAAATTAACTAATACTTTTATTTAGCAAGGATGCATTAAACTAATCAAAAGCGACAGTAGACTTTTACAGTGTTATGAAAAAATCTATTTCAAAGATCGTTTTATAATAATATTCATCAAAGAAGAATCCTGAGAAATAAAATATCATTTCGCGATAAATATTGAAAAGCAGCATTGATTTCAAATGTGAAAAGAATAAGGAAGGTTATTTCATCACCAAATTAGCATATTAAAATAATTAAATAGGGATGGTTATCAACTGTTGACATTATTCTCGTAATAGCTGAATATGGTTATACTTCGTGTCAGCCATTAATCGATCGATCATAAGAATGCAGGTTTGTCAGATTGACAGCTTGAGGAGTTCATTTTATTACTCCTTCGTTTTATTGACCTACTGCCTTATGGCGCTGTTACATTCCACAGTGGACTGCTCATGTGTACTAAGTGTACAGCTTCAGAGTGTTAAACTAAACCAAACTCACCACCACAGGTGGTCAGCTGAACTATTCCTGACCGTCTTTTATATCTGACTCTATGTTGCAGCAGAGCTGTCTAATTGTGATACACACAACCTCTTTCTGTAGTATTGCTGTTGCTTTTACAATCTTTTGCAGTTGCCTCTGATAGAACTGTTACTGTGCGCAGGCTATCGTTAACAGGAGATTAACAATAGCCTGTGCATTTCCTCTTTGAGTTAATGTCAACAAATGCTTTTATTCCAATGCGCGAGCTGCCACTGAAGCTTTTAACAACCAGCATGTGTTTGTGCACAAAGCAAAAAGCCTTTAATAAAAAAAGCTGACCAACTGCTGGCCCAGTACATCTTGAAAAACCAACAGAAGCTGTCTGCTTTACGCAAACACACAACTCACACATGTAGGCTCACACAGGAATAGCTCCGAGCTCCATGCTTTTCCCTTGTTCAAAGATGTGCCTTGTATAATTTGGAAAGGCTCCTTCTTTTCATTAGATCGGAGGGATGAAAATAATGCATGCAGTGCGCTGGGACTTCAGCGGAGCCTTGAGCAAAGAGCTTTAACTCATCTGATTTCTGTGGGGAGAAATGACAAGCAGCAGGAGAAAAAAGAGGAGGAGGCAAAGCTATTGAGATGGACCGAGTCTGACAGGAAGTCTTTGGAGGGGTCTTGTGTTCTGTGAAGTAGATTTGTATATCTGTGCTACTTGGTAAAGGCACATCACTACTTTTGAAGCAGGTGAGAGTTCCTGGAAAGCAAAAAGTGAAACATCAAATGGCAAGAAACACTTTGATGCAAAGTTCAGGAGATTCACCATCAACACAAAATAAAGAAGTTGACAGCTGTCAGGTTTAGATTCAACTGAATTCTTGAAATGCTTAGACCACATGTGGTTTTCTTTGAACATGTGCTATGGTAGTACCATTGCATTCCTCTCAAGTCTCTTGGATTGCCTATGGTAACAAATAATTAAAAATATTCAATGAATGTGATGTAATCGTAATGCTTGTTTATAAAGTGGAATAAGAACAGATTCATACACAATCAAGAACTAATCTGTTACTTGAAATTCAAATGATGCTTCTTACAAATCCACTTACAATAACTGGTAGTTCTGCCTCTGAAGATCTGTTCCAAAACACCAAATGTTAGACATCATAACCAGACTTCTGACTTCAGACAAGCAGAAAATGTATCCTTATAGGAGAGAGTCTCTGATTTGGGGATTTTCGACTGCCACACACATGGAAGCTTGCGTAGTAGAGGCATGTACAGTAGTCCACAGCAATATTTTGCCTCCTTTTTTAAAAAAAATAAAAAATTTTTAGTAGAGTTTACTTTTTTTTAAATACATTTTTTATTGTCAATGATATATTGTGTTGGTGTAGTCACAGTTATCGTTCATTGACCTTACTGTCGCCTTGTCATCGTCACGTTTTAGTCATACGAAAAACCCAAAATTTTTGCCAAACGAAATTAAAACTACAACACAGTTTGAAAAATGTTTATGCTTTTGGTCAAGCATTCTTTCTCTATAATCTGATGAGTAACACCTTTAAAAAAAAGAATATCCATCTTAAGAGCATGGTACTGTCAGGTTTATTGCTTTTTACTCAAGCTGGCAGATAAAATCATTAGAGCATAGCGGAATGGGATTTCTCACGTGGGTTTCATATGGGCTGGGATGACCTGCTGGCCTACTGGGAGCCCAAACCCAGGAATCTTAAGCAGTGTGAACAGACTGTGATCTGCCTCCTTGAACAGGAGGAAGAGAGAGAAATTATGCTGCTCCTCCTCAGAAAAGAAAAGGAACATTCGGAAGGAGATGTGAATAGTTGGATTTTCTGGACTCTAGTGTAGAGATGAGGTTGTAGACAGGGTGTAGGGTGTAGCATAAAGAGAATACCTGATTTTATTGAGCGCTGGGAGCTCTCTGCAGATGTACTTTAATGACCCGACCTGGGGATACAGCGTGTGCACCTCGTGCTCTGTGTCTGACACTCATGAAAACAACTTGACTGGAGGGCTTAAGTCCTCAAAAACCCATTGTGGGTTTTTTTTGACAGCTGCTTCAGTGTGTGTGCTTGAATGTGTGTCTGTCTATATTTGTATGTCCCAAATTCAGTTTCGCTTCGACTGCGTAGCCTCTTTAAACATCCTGTTAAAGTGAAATGTGACACCCGTTCCTTCTTTATCTGTACGTGGGGATTACCATTCTGTCCAGATAGACACCATTCGCTGTCAGTGTGACGCCGTTTTGATTTATCACGGCTCATCTGAAACCGGAATGCCATGCGCTACGATATGACTCTGTTATTTGATGGATCCAGCATGGCTTTTTTTGCGTTGATGAATGCATGAGTGCTATGTTCATCGGAGCGCTTTCTGACTTCTGACAGGGTTAAAAAACCTGGACACCAGAATTGTTTTTTGATACCACTTAAAAGCTCACCTAAAAAGCCATCCCCCCACCAAAAAAAAATAAATAATTGGAGTTTAAGTCATGTCCACATGCATACTTTGTAATTTCGAACAATGGAATTGCCATTTCTGGGACACAACTGACAGACATAACAATTATTGATTTCAGCTGTACACAGAAAGTAATTATAGACATAAACACAATTCTGGAGCATCTGAATAAACAGACATAAACAACTTAAACAAAACAAACCCTTTTTGCTTTGTTCAGAATCCTCCAACCCTCAAATCAGTTGAAGCTTACGTAATAGTAATTATTCAACCAAATGTCACAGCTTAACAAAACGTGCAGACTGGAAACAGAATGGATGCTGCTTGTTGTACTCTGTCTCATGTGAGTAATCCTTCTACGTGTCTGAAGGTTTATGATATATAGAGCTCATATGTCATCCAAAGTATATAAATGGTTCTCCTGGAATGGAAGCCTATGCTTCATGAAATGTTTGTTAATAATGTTATTTTAGTTGCACGACAAGAATCCAGAGCAAACAGGAATCCAGCCATTATGCACAACCACAGCAACACAGACGACCTGCCATGCTAAAGCCATGCTTGTCTATTGCTCAATGTGTTGTCAGTGACTAACTCACGATATTCTCTGGGAAATTGCTCAACCTTACCCGAAGCCTTTTAGCACAGAGCCTACATTCAAAACAAGCACTTGACAGATCATATTGATTGTGGGTTTAAGATACTTAGTTACTCACAGGCCTCCGAGACAAAGAGCGACTCTGGTAAAATAATGAAAACGTCAGTGGATGAATGGACTCCGGTGCTAGAATATTTAACAACTACAATATGTTCTAGATGTTTTATTATCTGCAAAATAAGCTATTTCTCACAGGCTTCATGCAAGAATTGTGTAAGAGCATTTCAAATATCACAGCCCGGAGTCGATTTGTAGGATCATGCATATCTCAAGCACGCAGATTTTGAGCTTTTGTGGGATCACCATTGAAGACACCGATAGAAAGCCAGTTTCTTGACCTGTCCACTTTCTCGAGAGCCTGCCTGTATAGCCTCAAGTCATGGGAGACATGGTGATCCATATCTGGATTGGCAACTTCTAAATCTTACCATGGTTCATTACCAAGGAACATTTCTTGTGAATTAGTTTAATCTCTTCCTATTGAAGCCCTATTCATACCTTTAGTACAGGAATGTTCCTCCCTTGTGGTTAATTATGTACTTTATTATAAATGCATGTTGGTAAGTATTACCTACTTCTTTTATATATGACCTTTGAAAAATAATCTGTAAAGGACCTGCCTCTTGCTCCTTGTAAGGACTTGCTCCATTCCTTCAAGAAGGTGTGATCTTCTGTGACTTAGGCGTGGGATTTATGGAATTATGCAAAAAGGTAATTCAATGTCATATTATTGGGATCCAAAGTTTGAAGCATTTCCTCTTCTGCTTCTTCCCACCCCAGACACAAGGCCTCGTGGGTCAAGCAGAGCAGAGCGAATGGCATTCAGACACCACCATCTCCAGAGTGTCTCTGACTCCCTCCAGACAGAAAAGTCCGGTTCAGTTTGGCCAGGCTGTTCCTGCTTCCTCAGACCATTCCACTTCAGCTGCAGCATCCTTTTTCATCAGGTAAGAATTTAACATAGATCATTTAATGGACCCTCTGACATCTTTTTATAGCAAGGTATGAAACTAGTTGCCTCTTAACTCTTGACTTAAAGGGTTACTTTATTCCAAATTTGAAACTTTGTCATTAATCACTTACCCCATGTCGTTCCAAACCCATAAAAGCTCAAGATATTTTTTTATGTAAACCGGGAGGCTTGTGACTGTCCCATTGACTGCCAAACAATTGCCACTGTCAAGGTGCCGAAAAAAATTAAAGATATCGTCTGAATTCTCCATCTGCCATCAGTGGTTCAATCCCTGTAGAACTAGCGTTCTAGATGCTCTGCTTCAGTGTATTAGTTTCTCAATTCCACTGGCATCTGCAAAAGGGTGGTGACAGGAATGTTTCTGGAATGGTCCTGGAAAACACATTTGACACATTTCTCAAGCCAAGTGACAACTTGGGACATTAAAGAGTGATCAGGGGCCTCTCTTTTTGTGGAGAATGACGACAGCTACGTTTTTAGATCCACTTGGGATGGTCCCACCTGCCCAAGCACTTCCGGGTCAGTCTGAGACAACAGACAGATGTGACCCCATGTAGAACAAGGTTAATTTTTGCTGTCTGATGTATAATTGCATGTCTGTTTTCTTTGGAGTTGATATCAAAAGAAGCGGATAAGCAGGGAGGCTGCTACAGTATGTCACAGAAACAGAGTGGCGAGGAAGAGAGGGAAAATAGATTTGTTTTTCTCCCTTAATTTAAACTCCTGGGTGGATGAACAGAAGAAGTAGGAAGTTATGTTGGGTACCACCTCTTGTTTCATCCCAAATATTAGTGCCTGCCAGGAATTTTATTGTTGGGGTTGGGAATGAGGTCAGTTATAATTTTTGACACCCTGGCATTCTTTGAATACTGAATATAGGACATATACTTGATTGTTTATTAGATTAGGAACTGAGAAATTGAAGAACTTATCAGAGATCGCATACACCAGGCACAATCCACTCATAGGGGAATTTCCTTAAAACACGCTTTGACTAGCCACACCGGTCGAAACAGGTATACAACACACATTGTTGTTTTATTTAAATTATATAACATGTCTTGCTCCTCCTAGCAGTTCACTAAGACCTCCAGATACCTTTTCCCTCACAGATGTTTGACTTGATCTGTGTATGCAGAATAAGAAATGACCGTGCAACACCTGGCTTTCAGGCATGCCAAAAAATTAATGAAGAGCATCCTCTAAAGGAGTCATTATCAAACTCCTACATTTAAATCAAGAGCTCGTAGTTAACATCCAGACTGCTTATGTGCATTGGGCCTTTAACCTGCTTGTACAACGAGCAGGAGGCTGGATCCTCTTTTGTAAATGAAATGTTAATTAGATTGCAATTAGAGTTGGAGGAGAAAGTGATAAGGGACAAGGTCAATCTGCTTCTGTTTCACTGTGTTCCTTTAGGTGTTGTTATGATCTTTGATTTCAAAAAAATAATTTTCAGAACAGCAGTGTTCAGAATCCATCCCTGCCACCACTGAATATAGTTGCAGTGATCGAATCACAATGTGTCTTGGGTGCAACTATTGTAAACCTGGCTTGTATTAAGTGTTATCTTACTGTAATTCAATCGTGTTAATATATATATATAATGGTATTATCTTAGAAATGGACACCCACATAAAGTACTGATTCATAAGTAACAGTCTTTCTTTATTTTAGCCTGTGCTGTATAAATATCAGTGGGCATCTAAGAAACCAGAGCGGATGATGGCTAGATGCATAGCTTAGAAGTTGACTTCCCTAACCCCCCTTCTTAGCATATGCTCCAGAGTGATGGAGCATATGATTAGTGTATTGACATTCTAGCTGGCTCCTATAATGAATACAGACAGAGGGCCCAAAGAGCTTCCCAAAGCTTCAGGATGCACTGTCACACTCAACAGCCTGGTGTGCTTTGCTATTCCACCTCGGTGCTCCGCGAGATGAAATGGTTCAAAACAAACCTGAACTGAGCATCATGTACAGGGGTCATGTGAGTGAATCATCTGAGCCTTTGCTAGCTGGGAGTTGGGGTAGAACTGATTAAAAGGATATGACTGTTTTAGATAGCCACATGCTCTGTTGACGGGGATGAAAGAAAGAAAAATAAAATGGGGTTGAGAGAATTGTCTGTCTAGAGATCAGAAGGGCTGTTTATGTGGGTAAAAATGTGTAATGAATGGTAAAAGATATGTGTGTGTGTGATGGATGTGTTAAATGGGAGAGTTCAAAATACAATGCTTTCACTGGAGGTTTGGGCAAGTGGACTAATTTGTCAGTTCTTTGAGCACCAAATTAGTCTTGTGAATATTTTAATTGTTTGCTGCTGCAGTATTTTTCTGACTGATCAGAAGAGATGATAAGATAAAGCCCAACATATACTTCAATTTTGTAGTGTACGCTAGCATGCAATTAGCCACATTTCTTCCTGGAATGTAAAGGAAAGCTGTTTATGAAAGCAACATAGTATAGCACTAACATATAGCACATAAACAATATTTACATAATCTTACAAATGTAGCACGCTGTTTAGCCTTTGCTAGCTTGTTTTTCAGTACCATTCGCATGAATGGAAAATAAGATTGCATACAGTCGCAGTTTAAAATGCCTTTTACTTTAAGAAATGTATAATTGAGCCTACACTGTAAGTGAATGGTTATTAAAGCAATGCTGTGTTCCCTGTCTACATATGATGCTGTCTGAACTTCATTTCTTCATACTGCTGCCACAATTCAGTGGCTGACTGCCTATTCCAAGGTTTCATGGTGCGTAAACGCAAGGTGTATATACCTGTATGTGCATGCATGCAGGTCAGCATTGAGAGGCACAGCTGTTTGGCGGTATGCAGACTTGCAGTGGCATTGAGGACAGCGCACAGTGAAATGTTTTTTATGGCCTAGCACTCATTTTCACTTGCCTGTCCAGGTGAGCTTGAACAGTAATGACTATGATTGGAGTAAACATTCCACCGTAATTACACGTACAAACAATCCAGACTGTCACCAGGCGAGTTGAGCAGCCAAAGTGCTTTGTTGAACTGGTCTTAGGGAGTAACCATAGAAACAAAGAGAAGTTAATTCATGGCATGTATATGCTGGGCCTTGAATAAACATAATTGCCAACTGAAGATAAAAGTAAGAAAAGGAGGCGTTAGTTCAAGCAAACTGCGAAAATTACATTAATTTTTGTGCCACGTCTGAATGGCTTTTCTGGCGCTAGTGAAATTGTTCCAAATAGAATAGATGGTACATTTGTTCATGGAAAGCCTGGAGTAGAACATTATGTCCTTTTACATTACTAACCTACTAATACCTGCTTTTATAGGGGCATTATCTAGCTAGCATTAGCGTCGCTGTTCTTCCTGCATTTAAAATTGATTGGTCACCCAAAAATAAACATTTACTGTTAATTTACTCATGCATGGGTGCAAATGCACATGTGAGCTGGCACTGTGCTTGTTTACAATATAGAATATATGTTCATTAAAACTGTGCTTTTGCTAACCTTGGAAGCTTCAACCTATATACCGATGCACAGGCAATCTAAACAGAAAGCCACTGAAAGCTTGACCTCTAATTCTTGTGAAGGCGCTCTGTTTTTGTCCGTTTTTTTTTAGCATTTTGGGTTAATTTTGCATCGTAATTGGTTGGTATATTAACATTATATAAGTTATTACAGTAACTGTAAATTTAACATAATATGGAAACATACAGTGAAACAAAAAATATTGTTACCATATTTTTCACGTTTTTATTCTGCTGCCGTTTTTTTACTGTGAATTTTACAGTTTTTTTTTACAGTGTATATTGGCTAATATTAAACTCTTCACATCACCAAACAACATTCCTGCTGAATAAAAACATATGCTGGTTAGGTGGATTTCGAAGCTGGGATGCTGGTTTAAGATGGTCCTTTGCTGGTTTAAGCTGGTTGTTTTGCTGGTTTATGCTGGTACTTTGCCAGCATGTAACCAGCATAAATCAGCAAAAGGATCAGCATAAACCAGCTTAAACCAGCATCCCAGTTTCAAAACCTACATAACCAGCAAATGCTGTTTTTTTTTTCCAGCAGGGATGCAACTAGAGTATCTACAAAGCCACTGTGCATGAGGAAAAAGTAAAAAAAAAAAAAGTCTTCTCCATTCAAGTAAAGCAATGTATTTCTTACTGTGTTACTTTTGGCATCAACCTACAGAACATGCATTTAAAGAGCTCCCGTTTAGCCTGTATTTTGATTTGTTTTGCATGTGTATACTTACCAAAGACTGCAAAGCTTTGAAGCAACCTTTCATAAGTGGCTAACAGCGCATAAGTTAGTAGATATTTAACAATTCTTTCTCTTGTAATGCATTTGGGTACCCCTTTATGACAAGCATTGCCCCCAATTCTTGAGTTCTCACTGTGTCCCCCAATTTAAAGTCAATTAGGTACATAAATGCATCAGTTTAATCTCATTGTTAGGAAGATTTGCTTCCTTCTACTGCTGTAGTGGGGCAATAATGATAAAGCATCCCAAGAGTTGTAAACAGGGGGATCCCATTCACCTTTCCACCCACATGCTGTGCCAGTGCTAAAGCGGACAGTGGTCTTCTGATGGGTGGGACAAGGAGGTGGGGCTATAATGGGGCTGATGGGATGGTGACATGGGGGATGGTTGACTGCAAGAAGTGAGTGAATGAGAAGAGAGGTGTTGTTGAGAGTTCTTGCACATAGTCACAACAGCACTCAGCTAAGCTGATAACGTCGGCTCCGTAGGCCACCCATCACAGCGAGGATTACAGCAAGAAAGATATCCAGAAACAGAAAGGAGGGGCAGAGAGATGGAGAGATAGAGCAAGTACACAGAGGAACAGAGGAGAAGAGAAACAGGCAAAAGATCCGTGTGGATGGCTGCTTTTTGAGTGACAGCACTAATCCCTGACAGGAAAAAATTGGGAAAACAGATTAATGCTGAGTGGTCGGGGCCCTGGAGCGGAGCCGGGCCCTGCTGCGCAGCTGCGTGACGAGAGCCGAGAAACGGGAGCACTTCGGTCAAGGCTGATAGTGGCAAACACACCAATGTGCAGTTACTTTAAAAACACTGATGCAATGAGCTGGTAGGCAGTGAGGTGAATCCATGCACATGGTGGACCGACTCGGACTAATGCCCCACGCCGACACTCGCAGCTGGAAGGAGAGAAAATCATGGAGTGTGGAGGAAAATAAGTGGAGTGGCACCATGAAACTGAAGTAAGTCACCATGTTGGAGAAAGTTGTGTTTTGAGATTAAAAGTCTGGCTTTAGATTATTTACTGAAATTGCTAGTTTACATTGAAAAATTATGGTTCTTTGAGGCCTACTGGACATCTGACTGTTTTTTATTACTCTTTTTAATGATTGAGTTGGAGCAGTTTGCAAAGCATGACTGTATGTGTAGGTGTATGGCAGACAGTTATAATCTGTGTAATATACTTGAAAGTGATAAAAACTGTGTTTGAATAACAGGTTTTGTCAATATCTTTGATGAGTGATGAATCAAATGAACCAATGAATCGTTTTTAAACTGGTTTATTGAAACAGTCGGAAAGAATCAATACAAGTTTCAGTTTCTCAAATGAATCTGGTTTTGCAAATACTTCAGTTTTAAGTGAATAAATCAACCAGTTTATCAAATAAATCTTGTTTCTCCACAAGTTTTTAAAGAATTAGTGTATTATATTTGTTTTGTAAACATTCAAGTTTCATTCTCAAACATCCGGTCTTAAATTAACTTCCCGATCGTTGACTTTAGCTGCAGTGGGATCTGTTTTGTTGACAGTTGAGATGTGCCTTGTTGTTTTACTGTGTATTTACTCTGGCTGAACCTCCAGCTGGTGGTCTCCAGTCCTAATCATGCGGTCAAGCTTGAGTTTGTCTGTGTGTGTGTAATGGTCAGGGAGCAGCTGAGGCTGGTACTAGAGAAATGGAGGCTGGGAAGGAGGGCACACTGAGGGCAGAATGTCTAGGTGTAAAGAGCCTGCGGTGGGCCGTGAGATGTTCTGCTGGGTGATTTTGGGTGGTGAGGGTGGATGATGGAGGTGTTGATGGATCTATTGCTCTAGGCCAGCGGCCCCAGGGATCCGCTCAGGCCAAGCCCACTTCCTGTCCTCAGGGGCTTTGCACTGAAATATTAATGCGTCCAAATGGACAGATCCTGAAAAACTCATTTTATACCATTATCCAAGCTTTTTAGTGTCTCCAAATA
>JAUMHR010000072.1:15527961-15562273 GCA_032361145.1 Enteromius fasciolatus | reverse complement strand
TGCGTTAAAAAATTTAACGCGTTATTTTTTGTGTAATTAATTAATCTAAATTAACGCGTTAAAGTCCCGGCCCTAATTTATTTATTTAAATTATTTATTTTGATATATTAGAATGGGCAATTTGCCTATTTATTATTTTTTTTAATGTGCACTTAGTTTTACCGGTTGGTATCTGGGAATAATAAACCTTGGAATGTGGTGACTGACCAGTCAGAATCGAGTATTCCACGAAGCCTTGTAATAAATATTTTACATTTTTACCTCAACTTGCTTCATTATGACCAAAAATTAGCTTATTACAACCAAAAGGTGACCTTCAACCCCCAACCTTCTTTCCAGCACATCTGTTTTTCCTCTGTCCTCTACCCTTTCCCTGGTCACTTTCTTTTTCTCTTTCCCCTCTTCATCTCTTACCCTGTTGTTCCATGCCGTCTCTGATTAATCATGCGCAAATATCCCCAGCAGCCACTGGGGTTGTTTGTTGTGATAGCCTCCGAGTGAAAGTGTGCAAATAAATAAGCGTTAGGTGTCCTCCCTGTCAGACAGTGATTAATGAATGAGTACCGAGGCGAGGTGGAGCGGTAGGATGCTCTTGTTGTCCCCTTTCCCTATCTGCAGGGCTTGGCCACCCTACGTTAAAAAGCTTTGGTTTGTACCTAATGGGCAAAGTGACCGTAATTTGTAACAGTCAGCTATACCCAATTAGTTTTATGTCTGAAAAGGCTGAAACTTCATAAACACGTAAGCATAGTTCAAGGTCCTGGTCAAGAGCATGCCAGGCGTGTGATTGGACCTAGTGGCGTCAGCTAGTTTCACTGACACCTTCCTAACTCGAGTTGCACTTTTTGTAACGTGTGGAGACAGGATTATCCTGTTCCACGCACTTGTCCTGTAATTAAATTCCTTTTCCTCAACACCCTTTTAGTGAAACCCGATGCTGCGGGTTGCCTACCTGTAGAGCAAATCCCAGCAGTGCAGAGGGAAGAGATAGAGAGATGTATCACGGATGAGATGAAAGTAGATGGTAATCTTTGTAAACAGTGAGAGGGAGTGCACGAGAGAGACGTGAGTTTTGGTTTTCTGTCAGTTTGCTGCTGAAATGGAATTGATCTTCCTTAAATGTTAGCTTGCTGTGCTTTTAAACAAACTCTGGGAGAGCAACCAGTCTACACCTCACATGAATAACAAGAGAGCATCTTCAAAAAAATATGACAACCCCATTACTATCTTCATTTTGTGGCTTTCCAGAGCTTTACCCCAGGGGCTCGGGGTTGAACGCTGCAACTCATTAAATAACAAAAAACCCTAGCCATGTTTATAGCTTCTGTTCTGCCTCCCCACCGTGGCTAAGCCACAACAAGCCAAGCCTGGATTAGCTGCACATCCTGTCTCTTCATAGATGCCATTGAGGGGGTAATTTAGGAACAGCAAAAAGACAACAATGCTTTTCTCGTTTACTCGCTCACCACCTCTTGAAAATGCTTTTGCAGCCCTTTTTCGTGCACTGTAAACAGAATCTTGCTCTCTTTTCTTTGCTGTTGGCATTATTGGATGTGGTAGGCTTGACATTGTTGACATGTTGGTGGTACTTTGAGTTTTATTTTACTGTTTTATGAGCTAGCACAGGAAGCAGGAACTGAAACGTTAGCACCTAACTGCTAGCCAAGCATGCTAGTGAATGCACAATAGGCCGCAAACCCACACTTGACTGTATTGATCGTAGAAATATTTTGACCAAAAGACTAAAACTTAAATCAAGGGTCTTTAACTGTAGTCCTGGAGGGCCAGTGCCCTGCTGAATTTAACTGTGAAGCTGTGTGTCCAATCGTGCTCCTGAAGGGCCAACATCCTGCATAGTGTAGCTTCAACCGATTCCAACTTTTATAGAAGTTTCTAGAAAGCCAGAGACCTTGAAAGTGGGGTTGGAGTAAAACTCTGCAGGACATTTTTCCTCAAGGAACAGATTTGGACACCTAGTCTCTAAAGGCTCAGGTTGAACTTCCATCTCATGCACAGTTAAATCTGCATTTGAAAGTTGGCTGTGAGAGTAGAAGGATGCATTTAGAACTAGTGGATCTGGTAGGCATTTGTTGCTCAAATCAATCACACATGCTCTACTTCTCCAAACATCAGCAGACTATATTAATGATGAACATTAAGTCATGCAAACTGATCATGAGGGCGACAGGGATGCAAACAAGGGGTATATTTTCATCTTCAACCAGAGATGTCTAATTATTTTAGAGGGCCAATGACCTGCAGAGGTTAGGTCTAATTCTTATTAAACAGCACTGAACCAGTTAATAAAGGTCTTCATGATGACTAGGTGTCTAGGAGCTGGAAAGTGGCCCTTCAGAAGCAGGAATAAACATTCATGTCTTGACCAAGCAAAATTGACAAACTAATCAAGGTGTTCAAGATTACTTGCAAAATTATAAACAGATGGGTTTTGTTCTAAAGTCTGCATGACAATGGCTGTCCAGAACTGGAGTTGAAGAGAACTGGCTTAGTCTCCAATCTTGGACAAGCTGAGGTTTATTCATGTGACCAGCTGAAAAGTGCCCAAAACCCACCTGGAACCAGTCAATAGTGCAACCTCACCAATTTGGGAGACCTGAGAAGATGATCAAACCAGCTTAGGGGTTGTTTAGGAAAATTGGTTTACAGTGCCAGCATGCATGGGAACTCCTTCAATACAATTTAACATCTAATGATGCACCTCAGGAAGTTAATTTGGGAAAAGCCCAGAGTGTCCAGAGCTTTCAGTGTTTGCAACATAATTTAATGCTTTTAGGAGAAATTTGAAACTGGAAGTCAGACAGTTTTTTGTTGTAGAAATTCATGCTATGTAAAAATTACATTGCATAAAATACATAAATTGGTTAACATGCAAATATAAACATAGTCTAAAGAATCACAGCATTTCCCAGTACAGTATTTCTTAGGGATTTTCTTTTCTGTTTTTTTTTTTTTTTAATTAGAACGTTTTCCATTTAGATGCAGAACACTTCATTTATTTAGGTCTGGCTGGGGATTTCCACCCTGGGCTCGCTGAGGGAACGAGACAATCCCTAGCTGAACCCGGCCCGACGCGAGCGATCATTTTTCAATGTGCTACTCTCAGGCTCAACATGATTTACCTCCATTCAGACAGCCGCTGTCTGGCTCCCAGCCAAAATACAAAGACCAGACTGATCACTCGAGCACTCTCGTTATATACCTTTGAGACCACACTCTTTCTCTCTCACTTTCTGGATGTGTTCTGTCTCTCCTCACTCTCACAAGGTCCTCGCCCTCTTTCTTTTTTAATTTCCATCTCATTTTCTGATTTTTTGGCTCTCTGATTTTCACCTCTGTGTCCCGTACTCAACCTCCCCCTCCTTCCTCTCTCCTTCTGTCTCTCCATATATTTCTGTCCTTCGCTCTCCACACATTTAATTTAATTTTATGCTTTTTATGCTTTATAATTTTATGCTTTTTCCACCTTTTGTGCTATTTTTATTCTTTTTTTATGCGTCTTTGGATCTTTTTGGATTGTTATCATGATTATTTTTGATGTTCTTGTATGTGTTGATAATATTAGAAGCAGTTGTTTATTTATTTAATTAATATTTATAGGCAGCATTTTAGCATGCTGTCTGTTACCACAGATAATAATATATATATATATATTTTTTTTCTCTAATATTAATAATTCTAAATGTATTTAATAACTGTGACCTTGCCAGTTTTTATAACATATATTCTCTCCACAAGGGGGACTAAGAAGCTTTACAACGTATCTGATCTCATATTACACAATTGTAATATGCAATTTGCAGTAGCCCATCACTTTACACATCTCGGTGACTTATGGTTATTATGATCTACGCTACATTATGATTAGGCTATATTTTACAGTAGTAGCTCAATGAACAGCCAAAGCTGCCCTGTGGTGATTTCCGTATTGACATAATGCTCCAATTTTACAGATATCTCACAGCCTGCTCTCATGTACGCTCAGTTTTAATGAGGGATAATGTTACTGGGTGACTGACGCCTCAGGTCAGAAGTGCTCCAAGGAAGTGTTTAGTAATGTAGGTTGAGAGCAGCCCCCACTTTTCTCACAAAAGATTATCTGGACTGTCCATATAATTATTCAAGATTTTTCTTTTCTTACTTTTGTACTTAGTACCTCCTGTAGATTGAGATTTTTGCTCTGCACTTGTGATAAACCCTGTAGCAGTACTGTGAGAAAGTATGTTGCAGAGGGTATAAAGCATGATATTCAAGTGATTGATCATTTCGGTCAGTGTGCAGCTGTGGACCAACAACACTTTCTCAAATACCCTTTCTGGATTTCATTCTGTCACAACACCATTTCTTACTTTCATGGGAAAGAAACTTAAGACTCCCGGTTACTGTACAGCCAACTCCATATGTCTTTGGTATAGAAATCCTCGTCTCACATGTCTTATGTTGCATCTTATTATGGCTAAGAAAAACTTTCCAACAGTAGCCATTGAGTGTTAGGTGAATGTTAAAGAAATTATGAGAGAAATAGATTTGTTGATGTAACAGTAGGTTACTGTAGACTGCTTTTAATGGGACAGTGCTACTAAAAATTAACATTCCTTCAACACTTTCATCTTTTTTGAATGTAATGCAGTGAATATGTTAGCAGAATGTCCTTGTTGGGTTTGTTTTACAATGTAATTGAGGCCGATAGGAAACTGAGACAACCGTGTTCATCATTTACTTTCATTGTATGGAAAAGAACAGACTGAACATTCTGCTTAACATCTTACTTTTGCAATGAAGTCATATTCAGTTTGGAATGAACTGTGGGTGTGTTTTTTTTAGGAGTCTGACTACTTTAAAACTCAACCCTCTTTCTGTAAAGCAGACTTGATGAATCTTGTTGGATGCTGAAAGCTCTTTCTGTGACACATGGGTTTCTACTCTTTTGACCTAACTTCTAAATCTTGTTTCAGGCCAGTGCATGTGGGTGAAAGACTATGATATCGTCTTTTGATGCCCATGATATCATAATGCCTTAATCTCAGGAAGAAGTTAAGCAAGAATTTAAGAAGTAATTAAGGACTTAATGCGCATTCACTGGTATGAAAGACTTGCCACGTCCAGTTCTGATGGATACCGTTTTTGTTTTCCTAGTACTAATCAACATACTTGATATATTTTGACTTTCAGTTCACGGTGTAGATCATCCTAAACTGGAAAATTGATTAAGCTGATGTTGTTTCTCATTGGATGTTCTGATTATCGCAGTTCATGCAAAGCATAAACATACTATTAGATTCTTTCTTCACACTGATAGTTATGAAAATATATATATATATATATATATATATTATTGATTCCAGAGCATTTTATGCCATGCTTTTAGATTTGTTAGTAGTTTTGTAACTCATAGCATCCATAAAAGTCCAAGTGTGGATCCAAAAAATCCACAAAAAACACATTCGCTTGTTGTAAACAACGTGCTGATCTTACAGTGATGGATGCTAGTTGGAGATATGCGTATGGAAACATTAATGATGTAGTCTGATATCACTCATCGGGATCCATAGTGTCTGTAGCTTTGTTATCCTTTGTCAAGAGAAAGAAAAAAGACCTTGTTACTATAAAAGAAATGTCAAGGATGGTAAATAGGGCCAACGTGGCAATTAGCTACAAAGGCTATCTGGGCGAAGAGAAACACAGGCAGAAACCCTTACAACAAGCTAATGGCTCTACAGGCTAATGACTCAGTCGGCTTGAGGAATTCCTCTTTCTAATTTGACAAAAGCTGAAAGGCAGAGAAGGCTGCCTGCAAAGATTATTGACAACAAGCCAAATGGTTTGGCTCTCAGAACAGCAGATAAGCAAGCCAGGCATGATACGTGCATTGGTTCACACATCCACACACACTCAAAATCCCCTTCCTCAGCCCCCAGCCCTATGCACACACACACTCAAATCCATTCTGATTTCAACAAAAGCTTACAGCACCTTTTATATCGCTTGACAACCATGTATGCCATTTATTTTAGTCAGTTGCACATGGTTTCTGGAGGAGAGCTGGAGAAACTTATTGATCTTGTCGTTCACTGATGCTGCCAATATTGGTTAATTCAAATAGAGTTGAAAAAACAGTATGAGTTTTTTATTTTCTTTGCCCATTTATCCTTCAACATTAACTCGCAATGCTTTGAAAGTGGACAATAATGTTTTTTTTTGACAAAACGTGTTTAGGGTTCAGATATATATTGAGAAAATTGCACGGTAATCAGCTATTTATTTAAATGTTTTTATTATTTTTTACATATAAACTAATTTCTTGTTTATTATAGGCAATTATATATATATATATATAAAAATAAAATTTGACATAGTCATCACTGATAAGCTATTCCTAAGTGTAATTAAAATTTTCTGTGAAGCTGTTTTGCAATGATTTGTATAATAAAAAGTGCTATATAGATACATGTGAACTGAAATTCAATTTAATATTTTATTGCATATATTTATTACAATTTCCTTTTTTATTCTTTTTTAAAATAAATAAATAAAAAACATTCAAAAATACAATGTGGCTAAAGTATTATTGCATGAAGGTTTATAGGTTCAGAGGTTTATATATTTATTTATTGTACAACTGTTTTCAGAGCATTCAAAATGTAGTAATGTATTTCATCTTACAAGTCACTTCTTTTGTGGGCTCTCTCATCATTTTTTTTTCTTTCTCGCCAAAGAACACCTTTTAAGCCAGACAGATTTTCCTTTTAAAGCGCTTTTAGAGTACATAATTTCAGTCATCTAGTCTGTGCACCTGGGGAGCTTTGATTGTGCCCGTCTCTTGGCTAGCAGTGGCTTCAGTGGGAGTCTGAGCTGTGTGTTGATATGTAGGGCAGTGTGTTAAGGGGGGTGCTGGTGTGTGAGCCGTACTACAAACCGTCAGAAAATGAGTCTCTTGCAAACATTCTCTCTCCTATTCTCTCTTTCTCTGTCTCACTCCTGCTCCTCGGCTCAAATTAGCAGTTTAGGGAATAGATCTCTCTCACATAAAGAGCTTAGACTTGTTCCAGCTGCTGCTTTCCCCCCCATCTTGCCCTTACCCACAGGCCAAGGGCATCTCTAAGCAGCGTATGTGTCTGGAATATGATTTTAAAGTGGTGGTCGCCCAGAGATGTTTGATTTTCTTTACACCTGAACACACTACGCTACGCCACACCTAGCATATGCTGTGTGCTTATTTCACGTCCGCGATAATTAATAGCTTTATCCCACCCGTCAGAGCAATTATGTTTGTCACAATGCAAACACTTAATGAGATTTTCAGCACACACGGAGACACAGGTGCAGGACGTGGACAAACACACTTCCTCGCGCCCTGTATTTTTCTTTTGTTTACGGCGCTCGCTAAGGCTAATTTGAACAAACCCCTAATGCTCTGTGTTAACCTTCAGCGTGTAACTCCACCTTCATTGTTTATGGTATAGATGTGAATAATACCTCAAACTGTGCAGCTTTCGAAGAGAAGCTTGCTATTACTGTGCTATTACCAATTAAACATGTCACTCAACTGCATAGCAACACCATAGCATCACACAACTCACACTTTTTAACGTTTTTTAAGCATACATAAAACAAACATATTATGCACGACCACAAAAAAGGCTTTCCTATTGAAATATCAGAATATCCCTAAAGCCATTTTTTTTATTTATTTGTTTATATATATATATATATATATATATACTTTTTTTTTTCATTTGCAAGATGACTACATTCATTTGAAATAAAAAAAAAATATATATATATTTATGCACACCCCCCACACACACCTAAAGCAGACACAAATGCATTAGACTGCCAGCCCCCTCAAAAAGTAAACTTTTATTTATTTATAAATAGTCCCCAATCAATATTTATTTATTTATTTATTTAATATCAATTCTACCTTGCTGAACAATTCATGGAAAAGTAAACACATAAGATAACACACACTTCCCTTCACACACATAAAACCATTTTAACCAGTCACACACACATATTATGTACAAATAAATCAATTAATAATTAAATGAATTAATGATTGAATGAATGAATATCTCCAAAGCAAAGGATATTTATTTATTTATTTATTTATGAGAAAATAATAAAATAAATACACATAAAACAACACACACTCTTCTCCACAGACATACAAAACACCTAAAGCAGTTATACACACCCACACAAACACACATACATAGACAAACAGACAGGCATGCAGCACATACTAAGCAAATCTGTTTGAAGTCTGGGGTGAAATAAAAAAGAGACCCTTCACACATGAAGAATTCATGCAGTAAGGGGCATGTGTGTGTGTGTGTGTGTAAGGGTGAGTGAGAGAGAGCGAGAGAGCGAGCGACTGAGTGTTCGCAAAGCTCTGATTCCTTTTCTGGCCGTGGGGAGTGAAAAGGGGCTGGACTGTGTAAAGAAAGAGAGAGGGAGGAATCGTGCGCGTGTGTTTGAGAGCAGGGCAGCTGCCAGCACTCCTCCGGCAGCTCCACTGCTGGATTCCAGACCCTCTCCTCTGCGAGACCCAGAAAAAGAGGGACAGATGACAAAAAGGACCGGGGAGCCTGACACAAGAAATGGACTAAATGACTGGTCTAGGGAGAGAGAGCGTTAAAGGCAGAGAAAAGTACTAGTGTGGTTTGGTGCTCGCTGGATGATGCAAAGAGGAATTAAAACGTGAAGGGAAAAAAAAGTTCTGGATATAACTGTAATGACTTTAAACTTCCATCATCTGCAGATGTTTGTGCACTGAGAATGGGCAGTGATTACCGGAGAAGCACTTGCAGTGACTTTTTAACTACTTTGTTTCCGGCTCACTCTTTTTTGATGGCAAAATGTGGTTATGGACACACAGTACAGTTTTTTTGCGTCCCGCCTGCGTCGTTCTGGCTATGAGTTGTGAATACATTAGATGATGGATTGGAAAGAAGTGTGAGTACTTTTAAAGCTTTTTCTCTGTGTGTGTGTTTGTGTGTGGGTTTTGACCCATAGATGTCAGTTGCATCACACCCGTCTTAACGCCGGGAATTCTCGCTCCGTCCTCTGAGCTCACCTGCCAAACTCTACAAAGGCTGCTGTCTGATTGTTTATACATACTTGGGATATGGATTGCTCCTTGACTGTGGAACATGTCAAAGCTTGTTTGTTTAGCGTAGCGTGTGCGTGCTGCAGTGAGTTTGAGCAGGTGGACAAGTAGAAAGTGTAAGCACATGGACGTGTGCTTTATAGCCCCTCTCCATTCATGAACTATGCCAGCTTTTTTTTCTCTCTCGAGGAGATGGAGAGAATGAAAGAAAGAGGGAGTGAGAGAGCATGTGTGCTTCAACAAGCAATTAATTTCAGCATTAGTGTACAGGTGTGCGTGCTGAGAATGCTTGAGCTGTTGAATTGCTTTATTACTGTACCAGCATTTGATATTCATGATATTTCGAACCTCCCCAACTTATCAGTTGCATTTTTTTGATTGAATATAGAAGAACATACTATTCATTCTGTTCATGCACTATATATATATATTTACTTTAGTGATTTTTCATTTAAAAAATAAAAATAAAAAAAAAAAATAATAATAAATTTATTTACTTAGTTATTTAAATAAATAAAAAAAGCTATCAATTTTATTTATTTGTTATTGTTTTGAAACTAATTTAATTTATCTTTGTCTTATTTTCATAATATACAAACTAATTGTATGTCATCTTGTAGTATTCTATATATATTTTTTTTTCTTCAACCTAAATACATTTGCTGTCTTTATTTAATTTTGCCATTCAGTATTCTTTTATTTCTAAAATTTATAGCATTTTTTTTACAGAGAAATATATGCATGTACCATCACACACAAAAACTTGATGTGCCTGATTCACTATCTCTCTCTGTTGCTTTCTGTTTTTTTCTTGTTCGTTTTTTTTTTTTTCACTCATAATGCTTTCTGAATGCATCGCTTGCACATTTCTTCAATCCCCTTCATCTGTTTGTACACACACACACACACACACTTGCATCCTCTTGTGGGCTGCCGGTTCCCCGGGGAGGGGCCCGCTCCTGTATTCCTCCTGGATGTTATAATTATTTCATCAGCCAGCGGTGTGTTCTCTGAGTGCGCTCTTGGGCTGACGCGGAGGGGTGAATGGAGCTGGAGAAAAGAGGGGTGGGGCGGAGAAAATGGAGGGAGAGAAAAGAGGCAGGTAGGGGTTGTCACTTCTAGAGGTATGGAGTGATGCAGAGAGGGGTCGAGAGAAAAAAAGGGGTGTAGAACTGCCAGACATACTGGGGAACACACACATGTTCGTCCAAAGAGCTGCGCCTACACTAATGATCAGTGCTTGTGCGTCTCAGAAAAAAGAGAAAGAAGGCAGACATTTATTGTCACGAGCACACTCTATAGTGTCCAGCTTTTACTGACTCCCACTTGTTCTCTTCTGCTTTCTCATCTCCTGACTTTCATTTGATTTGATCTTATCACAGGTTATACAAACATTATTAGCACACAATTATTCTGTAATTTCTGAAATTCAAAATCCATCACTTTTGAATTGTAGGAATAATTGACATCAGCATTTTATGGGCGATCTCTAAACAATGGTTTAACCATGTGGCACTTTGAAATTAATGTCTTTAATAGTTGTAGTATGAATTAATAAAATAAAAAGAAAATAATTTATTTTTTTATCAACCAATAAAATCATGTGGTGCAACATCCATAATGCAGAAACATTGCAGGGGTAAAATATCAGGCAATATCTGTGCCAAGGTCAGCCTTTTTTTTTTTTTTTTTTAAATAGAACTATCGGGTTATGACTATCAGACTATTCAAGGTTGTAAAATGTCATACATAACAAAACTTGCTTATCTTTATAAATTAATTAACTTTAAATAAGTGTCTACATTTTACTTGATAGTTACACCACATTACTTTTTTAAGTCAGTAAACGTAAATCTTTCCTAAGAGTGTAATTCACCTTAAGGTAGCATCATGTAGTCACAAATTACCTGATATGTTAATATTGTCTTTTTTTTTTTTAAACAAATTGCTCTCCAAAATGTGTGTAAGGGATAAAAAAGGAAAAGTGGCATGGCAATTACATTAGAGATCCAATATGCTACTGTAATGTGTGCTCTTAGCATTTAAGTATTGTTCAGAGTGTGATTTTCAGTGTACTTCACTTTTGATTATTGCTGCATTTAGTGTGATCAGTCGGTCATGGTTAAAGACTGCTGCGGACAGCTTTCTTTTAGTTAGTTCTCCACTGTTACACTTCAGCCCGAGAGAACAGCCTTAATGCATCTCTTAATGTGAGCTAAGCCCCAAAATGTCACTTGATAGCTTTTGGTTTTTCTCTCTCTCTCACTCCAATCTTTCATTTTCCCTCACTTACACTCTTTTGTTCCTCTCATGCTGTGATTTTACTCATAGGTTCATTCTATGACCAGAACAATTGAAAAGTCTTGTTTCTGTGATGTGGCTTGTTGGGAAGGTAGCTGCTGCTTGGGTAAAAGTCTTGACACCGCCATTACTACAACTTCATCTGCTGTTTCTGGAGTCCAGAAATGACATCTCACATAGATTTTTGATTAATTTCCAGACTGTAACTGGGTCACTGTAAAGCCAGACTTAGCAAACGGCTAATGTTAGGGCTAACTGCAGGGCTGACCCCTATTAGACCCAGTTTTACATTTTTAGAGGACATTTTTCAAGGGTTTCTGAGCACAGTGTGCCTATTTAGTTGTGAAATAAAGAGGGGGGAGGCAGCCTGTGGAGAAAGAGCGAGTTGGTCTGTGTTTACTTTGGCAATGCGATAGGGGGCTTTTGACCTTTCAGGTCTGATTTTATAGCATTGAGTTTTAAATGTCAAGCTCTACCATTAAATCAATCAAGAAAAGACCAAAAGTGATTTTCGGACACGCACCCCTCTGTCTAAGTGAAAAAGAATATTCTCGAAAACTCGTAGGGTTCCTTGGAAAATCATTTTTCGCTGTGGTAACAAAGGGATTTGGCTTGATTTGAATAGAACCCCCTTTGACAGAGCAACTTGAATTGAGAGATTTCAGTCGACTGCTTCCATGAACCTTTGTTATTAATAATAAAAATACCCCATTCCACACCTTTGTAGCACATATTTTATTTTTATAACTGAAGTCTCCATGGAACACCAAAATGTTTTTTTTTTTTCATGAGCGTTTTCCATTCTTTGTCTGACCCATTAGAATTAAACAAACTATTGTTGCCACTTTATCTTTAAGACTTCTATATGTAAATGTCCTCTGTCATGATTGGATAACCTGAGTCATGAGTCATTTAGGCATGGACGATATACTACCGGTATATGATTGATAATATGATGATTAACCAGTAGAAATGTGTCCATCGATAGAGATTTTGGACTGTCGTCACACTCCGACAGTTGCAAGTATCCTCATAGACACGGCCGGATCAATGCACAGGCTTTATATGGCTTCAGCCTAGGGGCCCCCAATTGGCTTACAGCAACTTGTAGCCTAGGGGCCCCTGGCCATGTTAATCCGGCCCTGCTCATAGGCAAAGCAATTAAAGTTTTAAGCCAAAGCAAACAGCTGAGAAAAAAAAAAAGATATTAGTTTTCTGTGATATTGACACTGGTGACAATAATTATATTATTTATTTGGTATCAAACATTTTGTTAAGACATAACCATAAAGACATTATTTAAAATTAAAATAACTGTATTGTGATATATCTTTACTGTGATACCATTATGTCATCTTTTTTTGAAGACACAGGTTATCATGATTATGGTTCTGGTATGCATGACGATCTGTTTGCAAAACAAAAGTGATGCAAAAATGATAAAAAAGTAAAAATCTGCATTAATTTTTACTCAACAATATAAGCTTTTAATCGGTTATATTTTTGTCTGTTGTCTCAGGGCTGCTCAGAAACTGAATCTGTCATCCAAACGGAAGAAGCAGCAGCCGCCACTGGTGTACCCCCAGGAGCCCTCCATCTACCCCACTAACTTTAGTGCTGTCCTTCAGTTTTCACCTCCACCTGCTCCACCATGTCTGCTCAGGGCAGGGTCAAAGGCCAAGGAGAACCCTGGCATGGGCAAGGTCAGGACCACATCCGCACAATCACACCACATCAGTGCACTATGACAAACACTTTTCAAAAACTTGAACCATCAAAGTTGTCGATTGGGAATTTTCACCATTAGTCTTTTGCAGAAATTTTGCAATACTCAGTATCCATTATCCAGGTGAACCAAAATAGAAAGTGATGGTTATTTTGCTGATTATGAACAGATTGTGTATTTGGGATCTCGGATTGGGATCGCCAGAGTAGCAAGTTGTTCACCATCTACACGCCACCCCTCCTCATTGTCCAGAGGGTTTGTCTTCAGCACCGTATTACAGTATATAAAGTGCCATCCACTAATATTGAACCCTTGGTAAATCTGAGTAATGATGGCTGTGAAAATAAATCTGATATAGGTGCTGTTTGACTATTTTTTAAAGGTCTTCTGACCCTCAACTATTTTTTGCAATTCTCCAGCTGTGGTCTTTGAACAGTCTTTAGCCATTCAAACTCTATTCCTCGCTGTGTATTAGGATGATAGAGACACACATCCTCTTCCAGGCAGTTTCCTAACATTGTGTGTCGATTTGAAATTCTTAGTTATTTCCCTGATGGTATGAATAGAAATTGATTTTCTTAAAGCCACTTCACTAATTTGTGAAGCTCAATTATCTTTTGCAGAATATAAGAAATATATTCTTTGGGATTTCTCATTGTGTTGAAGGGATTTTGGGCTTTGTTTTTCCTCCTATATATATTTATTTGAAACAGGAAGCCAGGACTGGATCTTTTCATGTTCATAATCACCCTGGAGTGCTCGAAATCGTGAATATGAATGGGAATATACTTCAGAGAAATTCTTGGGGTGCCAATTATTGTGGCTAATACGTATTGGAGAAAAACATTTATTTCACAATGAGATTTTCTCCCTGTTTCAATTGTTTTAATTCAATGGTGGTTATTTTCACAGCCACCTTTGCTCAGATTTACCAAGGGTGCCAATATTAGTGGAGGGCACTGTATATAGTGATGGAGAGGATTTGTTCCAGATTAGAAGCCACCTGCTCTGAAAGATGATTGTAGAACATCATGCCAGACGCTGTTGCCTGCTGAAATGATTGATAAGTACCCACTGAGAATGGACTCATTACATCTCAGCCTCACTAATGAGCCTTCGCTTCCTACAACTGCAAACACGCATCTGATGCTGCCTGAATGGACTCCAGTTGTTGGCAGCTTTTGGGAGAACTATAAAAAGCTATGGGCATTAGAATAATGGCCCAGCCGTCTGTAACCATTTTGTTTGCACAATGACCAAATTGTCCAGAAGGATGGAAGACATGTGCTGTAATTCCAGCGGCTGTCACGCTCCAAAAACTGACAAAAAACAACATCAAAGTGGATCTTGTGACTCTTGCACTCTATTCCAAGTCTTAAGAAACCATGTAATAGATGTGTGTGAGGAACAAGCTGAAAATAGCTCCAGTGGAGCTCTAAAATCTCATTCACATGTCATAACCAATATAATTTTGGTACTATTTGTTCTCACATTTCTCATGACAAGTTGTGACATGCAAGTTTGAAGTCGGACCGCAAAACAATTAACATTGACAGAGATTGTTTCTAACAATGCAACTTTTACTTCAATGAAACCCCATACAAAGCTAGATACCTCAAAACTGACAGCGGACAAGTTGTCAGTAGATTCGGATTGCCTCAGAAACTTGTAGGACATAATTTCTAGACCCGAGTTTAGGAGGTGTGAAGCAAGCAGCCGCGATACGTGGATTAAACTCTCTTCACGTATCAAATTGCCAACAAATGTAAAACTGAACGGTTAAACCCAAGCCTACATTTCTGTGGTGTCTGGGTGGCTGGTCCCATTCGGGGGCCAGTCATATATGGAAGCCTATTTCCAATGTCACGGCCGGCGTAATTCGTTCACCACGTGCACATGTCCATCAGTGTAATCGGCCCCTGTGGAGCATTGAGGGGGAGTTCACGCCAGGCCGCCGCTGTGGCGCAGGCATGCCGCTTGGCCCCGGGTGCCGTGGAATAGGATCAGCAGTGCAGACATTGTTTCGTAGCACTGGAGCCCGAATGTTGTAATTATATCTCTGCTACAAATCACCCATGGAATACTGTGGCTTTGTGCAGCTCTGAATGCTGCATTAAGGGCATGAGGTTCTCTTACAGTATGTTTGTTTTACTTTACTGTATTTGCCGCAAATGGACTTAGCAGTGCACCGTGACGCAACTGTGACGATGTGTGGTATTACAGGCAGAATATTGTATATATTGTTAATGGCTGGTTTTGTTAGTTTACTCTGTGTGTGGTCAACAGTGATGGTATGATAAAGTTTTTTTTTTTTCTTAACAGAAAGTTCCCTTCCTTTTTCAGATGTTTGAAAATAAAATCAGTTATTGTTGAAATGGTTGCAGCATGTTTTAATATAAAAGGTTAAGGATATAATAATTTCTTTTTGGCCTTTTTGGAAATGGAAAATGGTTTAAATACACCTCTGTTATTAGCACATTTAAAATTTCAGATTTAAATCCAATCTATTGTTTTTTTGGGGGGATAACTTATTAATACAACTGTTGTGATACCATATTGATGAGAAAAGTTTGACACATGTGTCAAATGGTGAATCCAACATGGGAGAAAAAGCATGTAAAGTCAAAATATGTTGGTGTTTTTATAAAAATATTATGCTAGTTCAGGTTGTAAAATGTCATGTGGTGTGACTTACCAAAGCAATTATTATTTTTTAATTAATTATTAATACATTGCTCACTTACATGGTTACACAAAGTGTAACGAAAATATGTCATTAACTTTTAATTCATAGTTACACCAAATTATATTTTGCTTTACATTTTCATGTACAACTTTGGCAGATGCTTTCATCAAAATAACTTTAAGAATGTTACTATTTTTTCAAAACCATATGAAACCAACATGAATGCAGAGTTCATTCCATGAATTTGGAATGTGTTTTAAACTGTTTTTACCCTGGAAGCATGGAAACTCTTTCTTCAATAACATTTTTTTTTCTTCCAGGTCAAAGTAATGATGCGGATCTGTCCATCACTGGGGATTGTGGATTCATCCGAGTCCCTGTCATTCCTGAAGGTGGACACTCGTAAGAAACAACTGACCCTCTACGATCCCTCACTCAACACACAGCCCACCTCAGTGCATAGACGAGCAGTGCTGCCCGCCCCAAAGATGTTTGCCTTCGACGCTGTTTTTTCCCAAGATGCCTCTCAAGTAAGAGCCACTGTGAAGATGTTATCATTTTGTTGGCATTTGCTTTTAAGATTTAAAGTAAAAATATTTTGTTAGCGTCAAAAAGACATTTGAGAAGCACGCACACATTCTTTGCAGGGCAAGGGGCTTAATGTAAAAAGGCCTGTTTTGGGACACCACCGTTCTTCAAAGTAAGAACCCAACAGCTGTTTCTTTAAGTATAGAAAATAGTTTGAATTCCAGACTCGCATATTTAGCAGCTCATTCACAGTTCATTATCTGTCCTCCAAAGCTGCAGTGGCATCCATCTTAAGATAAGTGGCTAACAAATGGATACAAATAGAGAAGAGGAACTTTAGGAGAGTGAGAAACTTGAAGATGTTTAAGTGTGAATATTTTTGATATGCCACTTCAAGACTAATAAGATCGTCATTTGAAGTACCTATGTAAAGAACTATAAAAAAAAAGTTTCTGCATGTCATATGCATAAGCAAGGTATGTAACAAGCAAAGCTAGACAAGGACATTGTGGTGTCTTTCATTTTAATTTGAATGCTACATTTAAATGCGTCTCCATACATGGACAGTGGGCAGCAAAGCCATTTACTTTGCTTAGGATCCGAACTGTAATAGAATTTTCAGTTGGAGAACTTGCATGCACAAGACAAGATCTATGGAGCTTATCGATGAGAAGTTCCTTTACTCATGGCCAGCAGAAGGCTTTTAGCTCTCTGTGCTCAGTGCCAGTGAAGTCATGTAACTGTAAATCCTCCAAATCTACTGTGTGTGGTTTAGTGGGACTGCAGGGACATATTT
The DNA here is from genome assembly GCA_032361145.1 of Enteromius fasciolatus. Lineage (NCBI taxonomy): Eukaryota > Metazoa > Chordata > Actinopteri > Cypriniformes > Cyprinidae > Enteromius > Enteromius fasciolatus. Next base: position 15,545,106 of record JAUMHR010000072.1, on the reverse strand, counting down.
CTTAGCAAAGCACTGAGCTGTTGTTCTGTTTTTTGTAAGAATGTGTGTGTGTTATGATGTATGGAAGGAAATTGCTGCAGTCCCAAATTGTCTCTAGGGACTGGGGCTAGTGGAACAGATTGTAGCGTTATGGCCACATAGTGCAGCCGGTGTAAAACCCCCATGTCTGATGAATCTGTGATGAGGATCTGCCTTGTTGGTGTTTTCTGTGGTTTTCTTTTGCTAGTGGAGAAATCAATGATCACCGAATCAAAAAAAGAATAGGTACTGTCTACTCTGGCAAAAAAAGATTTGGTTACATTTCACAGCCCAGCCGAATGTTAAAAAAAACATTGATTATTAAGACTCTGGTGTACACCTATAACGTTTCATAAGTCTAAACATACCAAACGTTTTCCTCAGTACACAATAGTGCTCTTTAAAAAAAGAAAATATAGGCTTTATTTACATACTGTATTGGGAACTGCAGCATAGTACATTTTGTCTACAAGTTTTTGCTTTTATACGTATATATATAAATGTACCACATTGACTTTATTCATATAGTTGACTTGCTATGTGATGCACATGTTAACATATTATAATACCAGGCAAGTTTTGAGTATTTCATTGTTTTCCACAGGCTGAAGTTTGCTCAGGGACAGTGGCTGAAGTTATTCAATCAGTGGTTAATGGAGCCGATGGGTGTATTTTCTGCTTTGGCCATGTCAAAGTTGGTAAGTTATCCTTAATACTTTGTAGTTAAGTAACTATGTCACCTTCTAACCTTGTTCCACAGTTTACAAGACACTTTGATGTCTAATATAAAAAAAAGGGCTTTTGCTTTTCAGAATGGGCATGAGTAGAGTATTTAATTGTGTGTGTGTCTGTGTCTGTATGAGAGACCAGAGGCTAGAGAGTGTAATTAAAAGCTGACTAATTGACCCTCACAGTAGACTGCATCAGAGTTCTGCACTATTGCCAATTATGCTTGTTAGATGCTGCGATGGTTTCCTGCATCATTTACTACAAGCAGTCTAAGCGTTTAAGCATTATTTATGACTCTTTTAAAGCCAGACTGTCCATATGGAATAGTATTAATCACCAGTTTTCATTTTTTTTATTTGTATAATCAATGTCTTAACTTCTCTATTGTGACATATAAAATATTTAAAGGGAAATAAAGCAGGATTTTCCTGTATCTGAGAAACAATTTCATTGTGAACATAAACAGATTCCACATATTAATTATACATTTTAACATAACCACTTGCTTATTATTTTACCCTTCCATGCAGCCTTGGTTATGTTAACAAAACTATTTTCATGGTAGAGAAAGTAATGGAAAAGTAAGGAAAACAAACTTTATTCTTTTATAATAAAGAATAAAATACACTCCAAACAAGATGTGATGCAGTAAGATCCCATTGATAAACAATTTGTCTGTTCACAGTGGATGCAAAAGTGCTGTCCAGCACAATGCGGTCACAGCCAATCATATTTGGTGGATGAATATAACTTTGGACTGATAGGATTTGTGGGTGGGGCCAACCAGCATGATGCAGCACAAATAGAAACCAAGCTGTTGACAAAATGCTGTGTCTTATAGTGCCATATTCACAATTGATGTAATATCTGTATGACTGATTATCCTGTTGTCGGCTCTATTTAAAAAAAAATGCTTTCTCATTTATACTCACTGCCTGTGAAACTTTTGTCTCTCACTGAAAAAAAACAAAAATTGGATCAAGTTTGATTTTGTTTTTGCATCTGTAGCAAGCCTTTTGATAGGAAAGGATGACGAATACGGGGAAAAAACAAACAATGCATACAAATGTTGCAGACTCAGTATGCAAGGACCTTGAGTTAGCAGTTTAAACCTATCATCAGATGCTATTCAAGTACTAACAATGTGTTAGATTGGTTGTTTATTATCCAAGGGGGTTGTCTCATTGAAACAGTGATAGTAATACCAGTGCTTAAAACCCTTGCTCATTGAGTGCTCATCTTCATCACCTTGCCAGAATCAACAGCTTTCTCTCTCTCTGCCTCTCGCCAGGCAAGACATACACCATGATTGGCACGGACAGCTCCATGCAGAGCCTTGGCATTGCGCCCTGTGCCATCTCCTGGCTGTTCAAGCTCATCAACGAGCGCAAGGAGAAGACTGGCACGCGCTTCTCGGTACGGGTGTCAGCCGTGGAAATCTACGGCAAAGACGAGAGCCTGCAGGACCTGCTTTCTGATGTGCCCACAGGAAGTCTGCAGGACGGCCAGTCGCCTGGCGTATACCTGCGTGAGGACCCCATCTGTGGGACACAGGTCAGGAACACTAGACATCAAATTTAGCTTATTTTTCCTGATAAAGCCCTTCCAAAGCAAAATTAATGAATCAATCAGTCAATACAATAGTGTGTATATTTTGTGTTCTGTATTATAGTATTTGTATTGAGTATAGTGCAATTAATCGTGATTAATCGCATCCAAAATAAAAGTTTTCATTTACATAATATTTGTTATTAATGTTAATATTTACAGGTTCTGGTCATATTATTAGAATATCTTGAAAAAGTTGATTCATTTCACTAATTCCATTCAAGAAGTGAAACTTTTGTAATGTATACATTCACAGACTGATATATTTCAAGTGTTTATTTCTTTTAATTTTGATGATTATAACTGGCAACTAATGAAAACCCCAAATTTAGTATCTCAGAAATTTAGAATATTACTTAAGACCAAAACAACATGAACATGAAAGTATGAGCATGTACAGCACTCAATACTTAGTTGGGGCTCCTTTTGCCTGAATTACTGCAGCAATGCGGTGTGGCATGGAGTCGATCAGTCTGTGGCACTGCTCAGGTGTAATGAGAGCCCAGGTTGCTCTGATAACAGCCTTCAGCTCTTCTGCATTGTTGGGTCTGGCATATCGCATCGTCCTCTTCACCATACCCCATAGATTTTTTTAAACCAGGTACTGGTAGCTTTGGCACTGTGTGCAAGTGCTAAGTCCTGTTGGAAAATGAAATCTGCATAAAGTTGGTCAGCAGCAGGAAGCATAAAGTGCTCTAAAACGTCCTGGTATACTGCTGCGTTGACCTTGGAGCTCAGAAAAGTGGACCAACACCAGCAGATGACATGGCACCCCAAACCATCGCTGACTGTGGAAGTTCAAGAGTGTTGTTCAAGAGTGGCTTGACACTAGGAATGTGACAGCTGAAACCCATGTCTTGCATACGTCTGTGTGTAGTGGTTCTTCCAGCTGCAGTCAATTCTTTGTGAATCTCCCCCACGTTTTTGAATGTTTTTTGTTTCACAATTCTCTCCAGGGTTTGTTTGCACACGTTTTTCTACCACATTTTTTCCTTCCCTTCACCTCTCTATTAATGTGCTCGGACACAGAGCTCTGTGAACAGTCAGCCTCTTTTGCAATGACCTTTTGTGTTTTTCCCTCCTTGTGCAATCCATGTGTCAATGATCGTCTTTTGGACAACTGTCTAATCAGCAGTCTTCCCCATGATTGTGTAGCCTACAGAACTAGACTGAGAGACCATGTAAAGGTCTTTGCACGTGTTTTGAGTTAATTAGCTGATTAGAGTGTGGCACCAGGTGTCTTCAATAATGAATCTTTTCACAATATTCAAATTTTTCATTAGTTGTCAGTTATAATCATCAACATTAAAATAAATAAACACTTGAAACATATCAGTCTGTGGGGAATGAATGTACATTATAAAAAGTTTTACTTCTTGAATGGAATTAGTGAAATAAATCAACTTTTTGAAGATATACCTGTATATAAAATATTTTGTGTTTTAATTAAATAATATATTATATTATAGTTTATATTATATCTGTATGTAATATAAATTACATACATTGAAATAGCTGCCCCTTACTTAACAGTGGAAGTTAATATAGATTACCTTTATCTGAGCTTAATCACTAAATCTCAAATTAAAGGCCAGATGTTGTGGTGGTTCTTTTTACTCAGTGCACCATCAGGATCCATCTGGGTGAGCTGTTGCGCTGTTTCACCCTCCCCCTTACCTTCTATTGGAAGGGGGTAAATATCAGAAGGGGGTAGGTAGAGTTTGGGGGTAGGTAGAGGGGTAGTTAAAAGCGCTGGCAGGTGTTGGCATCAGATGTTGTTTTTTTGGGGGTCCATATGAAGCAGCACATCAAAGACTGCCTAGAGGCCTGTGAAGTTCAAATCTGGGGAGTGGGTTTGAACAGCATCTCTCCTCACTTTAGCTTTAGAGTAGCTCGTTGGCCACAGGCGGTTGCAGGAAAGTGGCCACTATTGTTCTAAAGAAATATGCTTTTGATGGCTGCTTTTTAAAAACAATCAGTCAGCAAGCCTATCAGGAATAGCAAGGGAAAACTTGCAGGGATCTAAGATCCATTCCATTCAGCCTAATTGCTTGTTTCTTTGAAGAAGACCATAAATACGGCTAGTGGATGTTTCATTCACTTTGTTCCATCAGGCTTTTTGCGGGAGCAGATATGCTGCACTCTTGTCCTCTTTATCCACCACTCACTCTCATCAGTAATCCTTCTCTCTCTATGGGCGTATTTGTTTCTCTGATTGCCTCAGAGACTTGATTTAATTGTCTAGAACTGTGTAAAGAGGCTCAGTTATCTTGATCTTCTTTGTTGCCAACTCTAACTAGGAATAAGCCTTATGACAATACGGTATAAAAAATAGTACAGTTTGGAGTTGAAACTTGAAGATTCTATTTCTACCAGGTCTGATCCTTAAAAATTACAGTTGTTGGTTTATGTAGTCAGAATGAAGTCATAATAAATAATATTTTTGCTTTAAATGACATCTGCAAATTTAAATGAAATGAAATGTAATAATTTAAATTTAAATTGTCAAGATTGGCAAATCACTAATAACAAACGAACAAACAAATGAAAAACTATGTTAGTTTCCAGAAAAAAAAAAAAAAAAATATATATATATATATATATATTTAAATATAAATATAAAATTCAGAATTTATAACTGGAACTACCCCTATTATACCCCTGTTCAGTAGTTATACTTAATGTTATAATTAATTTTAACATATATAATTCACTGGAATATTTATTCTTTTCTTAAATTTCCATTAATAATGTACTCAAAAAAAGTGCACAATATAAAGTTAGTCATACCCATATTTTGGTATGACTAACCAGCTCTAGTCAAGTTTCTTTTCATTAGTTGTCAGTATAAGCCAGAGTAAATCCCACTCTTACACTCACACCTAAAAATCTTCTCCATGTTGTAGCTCCAGAACCAGAGCGAATTAAGGGCTCCCACTGCAGAGAAGGCCGCCCTGTTTCTTGATGCCGCCATCGCAGCTCGTAGCACCAACCGGCAAGACGCAGATGAGGAAGACCGCCGCAACTCCCACATGCTGTTCACCTTACACATCTACCAGTACCGCATGGAGAAGAGTGGCAAGGGCGGAAGTAAGTCTTGTATTTGCACTGTGTGAAATGATACTGCTACCTTGTTGAAGGCTTTGCATGTGCTAAATCGATTATACTCAGTCTAGTCTAATTCCTCCTCCTCATTTTCCCAGTGAAAGGGAAAAGAATTCTCAAGCTTATTAATGTAATAGCTGTGATATTACAGGCCAAATCATGGAGCTACCAGAATCTCTTCAATTTGCCTCTCTCTCCATCGTGGTAGGAGGGAAATCAATCATGTCTGCTTTGACCACTTCATTAAACTTTAATGGGAATTTTAACAGATAGTAATAATTCATGAGCAGCTAACAGCTCTAATCATAGTATAGAGGTACCTGTCACTGTGCCATCATTCTGCAAATTTGCATAGGTAAATACAGTGTTGGTCACCATCCCATAACTGTGAAATTGCCATGGAAGCTTCTTTAAATGGCTTTATCAAGCCTGCTGATTTTAACCCACTTGTAGAAAAAGAAAAAAAAAAAGGCATGATATGTTTCAAGGTCTAACATATTGTTGGTCAATAGTCAATTCACCCGTCATCCTTCTGTATGACTTTTACTTTCCATTGAGTAGGAAGTACTGTATAATCATTGCCTTTGCTAGATATAGCTGAGTATAAAATAACTGAAACTGTTCCACATCAGTATGGCATCTAGATCTAATACATGCGATTAACCTTTAGTTTCTCTCAATGGTCTGTTATATCCTCAGGGCATAGATGAGTTGATCACAGAGATCTATATATTTATAGCATAGTATGAACATAGGTGTTTATTTAGGCCAGCTTGTCTTTGAATCATAACGGGCTGGGTAACTTACTTATGAATAAATCACACACGGTCTTGTCAGCCGCAGGTCTTCTCTGGGGATGTTTATTAATATATCTGTTATTTGCCACTCCCGACATTACCTCAGTGCTCAGTGTGGGAGTGTCATCAGTGTGGTATAACCGCACTGGCAGCGTCTCAAACTTTCAGTGTTATCGGTAATGAGTGGAGCTGACGGTGTGTTTGTATCTTCCATTACAAGGATGGTTAAGCTGGAATTATCTGTACAGAATGAGATAATGCTCTTTCAAGTAATGATCTGTCCCGTGCTCATTTATTTTGTTCGGTCAAGTTTGCTTTGTCTGCAACCGTAATACTTTGGAATTAAACTTAATGATGTAAGTAGTTTTATTTGCGATGAGCTTTGGGAATTAACTAATTGTCATTTACTTTTCTATTTGTTTTTGTTTATTGGCTTTTATTTCTCTAAATATTCGTAAACACTATTGTGTTGATTTTGTTATAATTAACATGTATGTGAATTGCTAGATCAAAGCAGAGCTCATGTAAATTTAATTGAAATTCATTTTTATTTGTGGAAGGACAGTATGTTTGCATTGGTTGCAGTGTGGGACACCAGGGATTACATCTTATTTTCTCTTTTTTTTTCCCCTATATCAGTGTCTGGCGGTAGAAGCAGATTGCATCTGATTGACCTGGGAAGCTGTGAGAAGGTGCTTTGTAAGAGCAGGGACGGAGGAGGCGGTCTGTGTCTGTCTCTGACTGCTTTAGGAAACGTGATACTGGCTTTGGCCAATGGAGCTAAACATGTTCCATACAGGTAAGAAAATGTAAATCTTTGCCACAAAATAATAAGAAATTTGCTTAAATTGTGTAGATATGTTTCTAGCGTCTTTGGTATAAAGATTTCCAATCAAATAACATTACTAGCATAACCAGAATCACACAATAATTCTTGTAAATAAATGTCTTGTAGGCAGCAAGTTTGTACCTGTGATCTTTGTGTTGGCAGATTTATTGTGCATTGTTGTATTTTGCTAAACTTATAGAGAATGCACTTTTTTTAAATGTAAAAAAAAAAATCTTGTTGGGGTTGCATATGCCTTATTTTTCACCATTCTAAAACCTATTCACATTTAGAAGAATTGCAGTATAGACATATTTGTAGCTTATTGTGATTCATGGCATGGTTCTGCACTTTTTAAGAACAGTTATTGGCCAGGCTTCCTCAGGATTTGAGTAAACAGCTGACATTCTGCTGACAAGCTATCAACCTGTGTTTATGCTGACAATGAAAATTTATTTTTTCAGGGATAGCAAGCTCACTATGTTACTACGAGAATCCTTGGGGAACATCAACTGTAGGACAACCATGATTGCCCACATCTCTGACTCCCCTGCCAATTATGCAGAGTCTCTTACCACCATTCAGCTGGCCTCTCGAATCCATCGTATGAGGAAAAAGAAATCAAAGGTAAATCTTTAACTGACTAGAATTCAGGAATTCTTAAAATAATTGTATATTGTATTTGGAGGATCCAATTAAATGTAGTTAAAATCCAGTTTAAGACTAAATAAAATCAACTGTCTAGGAATAACAACATTGAAATATGTTTTGTGTATATTAACCTGATCAATTATAATGAGATTGCAACTGAGTATCAGAGTTTTTCTATCATAGAAAGCAAAAAGTGTTCCAGAGTTGTTGTTTTTTAAATGATACTTTGTCTTTGTCAAGTATGCATCCAGTTCCTCTGGAGGAGAGAGTTCCTGTGATGAAGGAAGGATCCGTCGACCACCACATTTGCGGCCCTTCCATCCTCGCACTGTGGCCCTTGACCCAGATCTACCATCATTCCTCAGTGATCCTGACTACTCTTCAAGTAGTGAGCAATCATGTGACACTGTAATTTATGTTGGCCCTGGTGGTGCTGCCATCTCTGATCGAGAGCTCAGCGACAACGAAGGACCCCCAGCCTTTGTTCCCATCATCCCCTCTCTTAACCGTAAACAACGAGGGAAAGAAGGGCCAGTTGACCGTGATCACTTCAAATGTAACACCTTTGCTGAGCTTCAGGAGCGATTAGAATGTATCGATGGTAGTGAGGAACCTACAGACTTTGTTGGAGAATCTGGAGGGAATTCTGCAAGCCCTAATATGGATCGTGACGCAACCAAGCTGAAAGAAGGCTCTGGCTGCATTTCAGTTTCTCCCAAGACTCCTACCAAAGCGCTCTTATCAACAGAGGACAGCATATCCAAAAAGTCAATTTCTGTAACCAGTAAACTGCCTGGCAGTCCAAAACACAAATCCAAATTAGAACATTCCAATTTGCAAAGTGCCACATCGGACAAAGATCTCAGAGACATGTCTGAGAGTAGGACAAGTGCAGATGGTGAAAAAGTGCAAATGTCAGATAATGGAACGCTCCTGTGCACTCCAGGAAAACAAAGTGCACCAACAGTATCCCAAAACTCAGAGCCTGTGGTTAGAGAAAAGGTTTTTTTCAGTAAAAAGTTACCCAAGCCTGCTCCCCCACCTCCACAACAAAAAGACTATGTTAGGGTCATTAGTGAAAGTGAAGAAAGGTGTGCCACAAGGATACCACCAATTGGGATGAGTCATCAAAAAAGAATTGATTCAAATGAGAACTCACCTGTAAAAAGCAATCATCTTAATCCCAGGACTTCAGGGGAAATGAGGTCCAATCTTAGGGAAAGGTGCATGGAGAAAGACATATTAAGGACAACTGTGACCCTTAAACAGCCAGTGGAGCTAAATGGTGAGGATGAGCTAGTTTTCACTCTAGTGGAAGAGTTATCAATTGGCAATATTGTGGACAATGGAAGGCCCTCCAGTATTGTGAGTTTCAATAGTGATTGCTCACTACAGGCCCTTGCCTCGGGATCACGACCAGTAAGCATAATTAGCAGTATCAATGATGAATTTGATGCCTATACATGCAATGTTGGTACCTCAGAGGCAAACATTAAAATGATAGCACCTTTACAGGAGAACGCATGCACTTCACATGGCAGCCGTGGTTCTTCTATCACTTCATGGCTTAGTGAAGTAAGTGTCTGTACTTTGGAGAGTGAAGGTGCCCAAACAGTAGATGTCTTTCTCCCCCAAGGTACTCACACTGGCCCAGAAAGCAATTTCTACCTTGATTCTCTTAGGATGTTCCAAAGCAGCCCTCAAAAGGAACCTAAAAACTCACTGAATGATAGTGGCTGTAGCTTCTCAGATTTGGACAGTGACAGTGCTATGTCAGGCAAACTCTCTCTTAGCAAGTGCCCATCCTCTCCAGAGACCCCACAGCAGTCTGCCAAAAGTTTACCAAAGCTGGCAAAGGCAAATACCATTCATTATTCCGACCCTAAGTCTTTTCAAGAATCTCAAGTTGTCCAGTGTAATCTTTATAGGAAATTAAAACCTACCTCATCCGCAGCCCAGAGTAGCAGTATCAGTGGAAGCATATCCAGTAGCAACTGGAGACGTGAGCCACTAAGGCAAGACTTCATACCAGATCCGTGGCACCAGGTAGATTGCTCACTGGAGTCTTCTGTAACCTCTAATTCAGGTTCGTCCAGACTGGTTAAAAATGGAATGAGTGGAATTCCTACAAGAAAAGCAGGCACAAGCAGCAATAGTGTACCTCGATTGCCCAAAACACTAGGGTCAAATCCATCCCAAAGGGTGGTGGACGGATGTGAAAAATCCAGCAACAACAGGAAGATGGAGTCCCCAAGCAAGATGCCACAGCTCAGACGAGGTGCAACAACACTCGGCACAGTTCCAGTCATACATTCATCGATTGATGTCAAGCTTGCTCAAGATATTGGTTCCTCAGGAGGAAGTTTAAAATTCTCCTCTTTAGGAAAAAGTGGAAAAGCAAGCAAGCAGGAGGAGAGTATGTCAAAAACTGGCAATGTCTCACCACCTCCTCCTCCAGTTCGAAAATCTAGTTTAGATCAAAAGAATCGAATCCTGTTTCCCTCAAGTGCCTTAAAGTCTGCTTATGAGGCAGGAAAGTCTTTAGGACCAAGGGCTACAGGTTTAGAGGATGATATTGATCTTAGCTTTAGAGGAGATTCAAATAGTTTAAGATCATCTAACTTAAAGTCAGAGCATAGTTTGATAAAAGCAACCTCTAGTCTCAAGGCTAGAGGAGCTAGAGGTGATACAGCGCAGCTTTATGGAAGCCAGGTATCTCTAGACAGATGTGACAGTTTGTCATCTCTGGGTTCAAAACCTGCTCTTAGTCGAGAAAACAGTGGTGCTAGTCTCAACAGCAAGTCAAGCAAGTCAGTTGTTAGGTTTGGATCACTTGTTGCCACCTCTTCCCCGATTGCTACCTCTCCACCTTCTTGTATAAACCCAGTAACCACTGTAAAAAGTGGGATTGTCAAAGGTAGCCTTAACACAAGACAAATACCTGTTAATGCAAACAAAGCTCGTACATTATCTGCAAGCAACTCCAAAGCTCTGAGCTCATCCACTAAGTCTCTTGTGACACCTACAACAAGGAATGCCAACCTTCCACCATCAGGAAAGACTGCATTACCTCGGGCAACAGTAGGAGGCAATGGTAAATCCACAAGGGGAACGATAATGGGTACGAAGCAAGCAATGCGGGCAGCAAACAGTCGTGTTAGTGAGTTGGCCTTGGCCAATCCTTCTGGAAAACATGCAAAGGGCTCAGGTGATTCAGACAGTGGCAACGACAGTGGGGTAAACCTCAATGATGACAAGCATACCCCAATGCCCATTCTCCCATCTCCATATAGCAAGATCACGGCCCCCAGAAGACCTCAACGCTACAGCAGTGGGCATGGAAGTGATAACAGTAGTGTCTTAAGTGGAGAGTTGCCTCCTGCCATGGGACGAACTGCACTCTTCTACCACAGTGGAGGAAGCAGTGGATATGAAAGCATGATTCGTGACAGTGAAGCTACTTGTAGTGCTTCTTCAGCCCATGACTCCATGAGTGAGAGTGGGATGTCCTCCTCGGGTCGCACAAGGAGCTCTAAAGCACCCAAGAAGAGGTCTAATGGTGAGTGGCATATCGTATTGTCTGTGAAGACCTAACATTTTTAATAGTCATATTGCTTGTATAGTTTTTTAAATATGTCCCTTACGCATAAACATACAAATAACTAGCACAGCTTAGAATTTTCAAATAACTCTGTATATTTTTGCTTGCTTGCTATTTCTTTACCCATCCATGTAATGTTTCCATGTCTAAGTACTTTTCTGTCTCACCTATTCCCTTTGCCTCTCCACATGGACCAGGACTCCAGAGAAGGCGTCTCATCCCAGCTCCATTACCGGACACCTCCTCCCTGGGGAAGTCTGGGACCACGGGTCAGTGGGTGGACCTTCCCCCTATGTCCGGGCCAATGAAAGAGCCTTTTGAGATCAAAGTGTATGAAATTGATGATGTGGAGAGGCTTCAGCGGCGAAGACAAGAAAAGACAGATGAAGTAAGAATGGGTTGTCTGTGTATTTTTTTGGAAACTGATCTGGTTCAGTGCATTCATATTTAACCTTATCCATTCTCATGGGAATGTAAAACATGTTTTATATGCTTGCTTATGCATCTTACATTGGAAAGTAGCAATATGTTATGAATAATACATAGAGGAATAATTATGCATAACTATGTTTGCACAGTGCATATCTGAGATGTCAGAGACAAATTTTGTCCATACCTTACCAAAGATTAACTTTGATCTGGGTTGAGGTAGATTTTTATATATGAAAAGCAATATTATTAGCTCAGCAATATGCTTTATGTATTATATTCAAACTCTGAACACTGAGTTAAGGTTTCTCCATTTGCTCCTTATTAAGTATTAAGATAGTGTGCAGCATAGGGCATTAACCTGACAACAATAGGGAACGAGAAAAACAGTTGTTTCTTTGGACAAGGAAAAGTGGTTACATTTGAAACACTGGAGTGATGAAAAGCAATTCTGGAAAAAGCTAAATCTTCTTCATTTAAAAGAATGTTAAATCAGTAGGGTAATGTCTATAAATCAGTAGGGTAATGTTCTCACATAGGTCCAAGAAAATAATCTTCAATTTGTCTGTCTATAAATATACACATTATAGAATTATAGCATGCACAGGAGTATTTATCCAGACATAGGGGTATTATAGTATTGAATAATAGGAGTGCATACATGCACACAGATGCAGTGTTTCTTAACCCTGGTCCTGGGCGCCTCCCAACACTGCACATTTTGTATGTCTCCTTTATCTGACACACCCATTTCAGGTATTGGAGTCTCTACTAATGAGCTGATGAGTTTAATCGGGTGTGTTTGATTTGGGAGACACACAAATTTGCAGTGTACAGCGTCCCATGACCTTGAGAAACACTGGGCTATGTGAAAACCAAAGATTATGAGTGATCTGAAAGCTTTGTCATGTTAAGAATGGGCCATGCTTGCCATAGAGAGGTGACAGAATCTTCTAAGCACTTATTATTCAAAGTTATAAAGAATAAAAGATTCTTCACTAATTTTGACTTTTCGGGGTTGAACAATTTTGAACAGGAATTTTGAAAATGAATGTCTATTTAATAATAGAAGTAATTCAACAAAGGTATCAGTAAACTCTCTGAGAAAGTTAATTCATGCATTTTTGAGTGAATTTAACCCCCTGGGGTCTGCGAACGCGTACATGCGTTTTGAGGTGTCTTCTCCTGATGACGCCAATATGAAATTAAATTACACACTGAGTTTTGATCGTACAGATAAGAGCAATACATCAATCAAATCTGTGAAGGGTCTACTTTAATTTGTATACACATATAATAACAACACAACTCAAGTAGTACGCTTGATATGTCTACTATTACACTAAGACAGTCTAATCGAAAACAAATATGCAAGGTTGGCTCTAAATCAAGGGTATCACCAACCCTACTCCTGGAAATCGAACTTTGAAGGATACCTTCTTCTTGGTATTGACATTCGTTTCCTTTTTGTTTCAAAGTCAGTTCAGGATGTTGATTAACTGGCATGGATATAGCTCAATTATATAAATGAACCAGACTGTAATGCAAGGAAGCTTGTATTATTCCATACAATGCAAGTCAATCCAGATAAGCCCAAAATTAGTTGCTTTATGAAACTGTCATTTTAACTGCCATGATGTCAATCTTCTATCCACAGGGCCTGATGTATTTTAACACTAAATTAAAGGTTCTTGAGAAACGGCAGCAGCAAATCAGAGATCTCAGAGCTAAGCATAAGACTCTGAAAGAAGAGCTAGAGGACACAAAGTGTAGATTAATGATGGATCCCAGCAAGTGGATTGGAGAGTGTAAGTATCATATATTTAGTTCTTGTAGTGCTTCTTGTTGACAGAGGTGAAGGTTCATGCCAAATGCTTCCAATCCATTTCTTTGTAATTACTCTGTTCTGGTTTGTTCTGCAGTTGAGGTGGATGACGATTTGGATCAGGAGTCGCAAGAGTACTTGGAGGCATTGGAGCAGGCTACGGCTGAACTGGAATATTGCGTCAACCTATGCAAGTGCCGTGTCATGATGGTGACCTGCTTTGACATCCGAGTAGCATCTGACGTGCAGGAAGGACCGCGAGAAGTGGAGGTTTAAGAACAGAATGTGGCGATCGATGGACAGCGACAAAGAAATTGGGGAAGACAGGACCCTGGATGTCTGAAAGGAAAGATAATGAAATGTAGCAGCCGGCCCGGCGATTCCAAGGAAACCCAAATGGATCAAGGAATGATCTTTATAATAGGATGGCACACTGAATTCTGCATTAAAGTAGGAACTTATCTTCCGGAGAAGAAAAAACTGTTCTGGTTATTTGCAGTGCCTCATAACAAACATGGAATAGACCTACTCAAATGGAAAGCCAACAAGCTTTTATGTGTTTGACGCATTTCCTTACACAAGGAAAGAGAAGAATCATTCTCACTTACCGAAGAGTTATTCAACCACACCACAAAGTGCCTTTTTCATATGACTGTTTTGTACATTTGTTGTCAATCATTATTTTTTCTACCGGTGCTAGTGCTATGACCAGCATACCCAAGCCGAATCATATTTTTTCTGTTATTTTATTGCATTGTATAGTGTATTTATATGATCATACAGTGTGTGAAATATCATTTTGGGTGCGAAAGGAGAGCAATAAGCTGACTTGCCTTTGCCTCCTGAACTATCACCTCTGTCAGCATATTAATATTAAACCTTTTGAGCCTTACGTTGTATTTGCAGTTTTCTGTCTGAGTGTTTTTTCTACTTTTCAAAGCAAATTTCTGTTTTTTTAAGGAACACGGTATCACTCAGCAATGGACAGTCATATGTGATGCAAGCCAGTTTTCTTAAACACGTTTGGTTTGGTTGCCTTGACTCTTTTAAGGGACTAAAAATGGATACATATCTGACTTTAAGATGTTTATTTCCCAGAGAATCAAATAGGTGATTTGACTTGGTACTACGTTTGCTCAGTCATGTTGAATGTATGTTAAAACATTTTAAAGGAACAATCCCCCAAGAATGTAAAATCTTTGTTATTTCTTATCACATAATTACATGCAAGTCAGTGTCGTTGTTATGCTTGCGATGGATGCGTGTTGCTAGAGAGGCATGATCTATTAAAATGCAGATTGGCCTCTTGTTCTTGTTTACTTTAAACAGACTCTTTGGCAAAGGGCATTCATCAGTGAAACCTGACATGTCTAGATCAGCCTTTCTCTGTGGACACAGAGTGTGTTGCATTTAAAGAGCTGTGGGTGTGATTGAAGAGGGGTGAGGTGACTTTTGTGCGGTACAGGAAGGACCCTTTTCCATACCCATTCAGACAACAGCGTCTTAAAAATAACCATTTTAAACACTGTGGCTCACTCAATTACATATTTGATACTATTAACACACTTTTTATAGACTAAAGGAACATTGATTCTGTCATTAAAATCTTGACAGTCCATGTACCTCTAACATTACAACTATCCAGTCCACGACGCATTGCAGGTTTTTTAACTCCACTGTGGATGTCTATCCAAGCCTTAGTCCTATGCATCCATGCAGTCATGGTCTTAAACAAACAACCTCAGAAAATGCAACAGGAAGCATTTAGCACAAATGACTGTCTCATAGGCTAGCCTTTATAGGATATGCTGTATAAACAGTGTTTTTCAGCACTCAATTTGCTGTTTAATAACTGCTGTAAAAGACCACCTGCTTTTCTCTGATGCCATCGCAGAAATCTTTCTGGGGAATATGATTCAGTGTTTTTAACATGTAGCTGCCAGAATGACTTTCCTGTTACTTGTGTCAAAGGCTGTGAATGAACTTTCACTTGACATTGACGTTAAGGAACTCAAAACCTTTTTTTGGATTTATTTACCTTGATAAACACACTCTCAGGCCCTTTTTCAAGATGCTGCATGAGATTTGTATTTTTTTCTAGATTTTATTCTTCATCTTTGAATTTTGTAACGATTATGGCATTCACTATACTTTAAGTACATGGATTTAACTGACACCAAACTGAAACTTTTTTTGAAATGAAAGCTGACAATGTATGTTGCGTCATGTTTCATATCAAATCATATTTTCTAACTTTTTTGGTTTTGTAAAGACTTTTCTGACCCTCTGTATAAATGTATTATATGGCAGCTTGGGATAACTGTTTTCTTGTGAATAAAATGTCCTTCTTATATGTCTTGGTCTGTCCAATTTTTTCCTACAAATATTTCATGAATATTCATTTCATTATTTAGATGTGTGTTTCAAATGAAAGGGTTGGTAATAGGCTAATTTCAAGAAACTCTTCAAAACATGCAAATTCTAGGTTGTTGTGGGTTAGCATTAACACTAATAATGAACAAATCTGCAAACATCTGCAATTTAAATATGAAAATTGAACACACACACAACATATCCGTTTATAATATTGTTTAAAAATATATAATTGCAGTGTTTTTAGTGTGATTCGTTGCTTAGCTGTTAGGTTTGTATTCTCGCCACTGATTGGACAAAATTTTCTGACACATTGCAAAACAGCTGTGACTGTCACACCATTGCATATTTTGGTGTCTGAATATATTTATAATAATTGTCATCTCAGTAAAGCATCCCTCACTGTTTGTTTGTAAATAAAGAACACTTGTGTTATTGAAAATGGCTTTCAAATATGCTAAATGTCAAGGACAAACATACGGCTAAAACATGATCATAAACTAATTCAGTTTCTAATATATCTGCCAGAAGTTGTTTAGTTCCATTTTTATGTCACAAAATCGTAAATATTTTGTCTGTTGAGTATTAATACACACAAAGTTGAAATGTCATCCAATACCATGCTGTTATTTAAACACAGAGGGATTCTTGTTTATAAATCAATCATTCTAGTTTAGTTTATCCGTCTTGGTAAAAACAGCAAGAACTATATAAAGAATGAAGAATGTGTTAGCAATCCACAGGTGCTGGAGAGAAATATAGAAGGTGATGAGCTGTGTCGGCAAACCAGCACAGCATAGATTCACACAGAAACACATGCACATGCATTCAACATGGTCCTGTCACCTCGTCATCCTGTTGCGTTGCCACCTGCTCTGATTTTCACACACGAGTAGTCTTTTTGATTGGGCGTGCACACAAACGCGCACACACATGCACAAACACACACATTTACCTGTCCATGGGGGTGATTACTGTTAAATGTACAGCTCACGTCTTTCAATTTATCAACCTAACAATCTAAGATAACACTTTGGCTTTCTTCTTCAAAGAGGCTGTGTATGGTTCAGGTATTCAGTGCACACTGAACATCCAAAACACAAAAAGCCATCATTTAAAATAAAATGCAGGTCTTTAACCAAGCTGCACAGCATGCTAATGCTAGCCGATTACGTTGTACATA
>JAUMHR010000072.1:15512840-15523485 GCA_032361145.1 Enteromius fasciolatus | reverse complement strand
GATGTCATAAAAACTTTCATTCTGCCTTGTCAGGGAATGTCATTTCAACGTCTGAAAAAGACGATTGTTCAGTGGGATGTCACTTGAAAACACTTTTAAATACACACTTCAAATTTTGTGTTTATATGATAACTTATGTGTTTGCACACAGTCACAGCATGCTCAACACCACAAAAGAAGGTGATTTGAGTGATTGTTTTGTATATCTTTAATGATTTTAAAGTCCGTGTAAAGTGAATATTGAGAAGTTGTGAAGTTGTGTGTTCTGAGTTTGTCACACCACAGAAAAATAAACCACCCAGACAAATTTTTATGTAAAAAAAACAGACAAAAAGAGAAAAAAAAAAAAAAAAAAAAGTAAATAAGATAACACATCAACATCTTGAAAAAATAAGCCATACTTGTAACGAAGAGAGCGGAGGCATGCGGATCTAAATGCAAACTACTTTATTAATCTGAACACAGCGTAGAATCATGCAGGGTTGATGACAGCAAACAGGGACATAAGAGGCAAAGACAAGAGAATAATTCAAATACGTAGCAGAGGTCGGGCAAATGACAAACGGTATCCAGGGGGCTAGGCAAGAGAGAGAGTCCGGGGCAGGTTAGGTCGTGAACGGGGAACAGGAAGATAAACACAGGGAACACAGAGGCTTACAGAGGGGGAAACGCTAGGTACATCCACAATGATCAGCGACATGTGAAACACAAACGAGTCCTTAAATACAAGCGAATACAGGAACTAATGGGCTACAATGGTGACAGACAAGGTGGGTGGAGACAAAAACCACGCCCACTGAAGGCAAAGCGTGTCTTCTTTAAGCTGCTTGCTTTAAATAATGAGACCAAGCTCAGTTGTTTTGTAAATTATAGCAATCATGTAATGTGAATAAGGCATAGCCAGATAGCGAACTGTATCTCACAGTAATGCCAGATAGCAGTAAATCCAACAAGAAACATGGATGACAGAGACACAGGAAAAACGCTTACAATGGGGTAGGACAAAACCGTACACTCACAATGATCAGCGAATGGCAAACACATGAACCGGAACTTAAATGCATGAGGGAAACTAGGTCAGTGGGTGGAGTTACATCAGTGGTCATGACAACAGACCAGGTGGGCGGATACAACAATGAAATACCATAACAACTAATGAGCGGGGTGGAGACATGAATTTGTGGGAATGAGTCCAAGATAACAAACACAAAACATAGATAGTTCGCTGAGTGCTGGAGTGCCATCCCCAGAGCTGGGCTGCCACATTATGCTTTTATTATCATGTTGATTTTATCACTCTAACATTTTTGACTTTATATCCCCCTCAAAAAATTCTCAAAGCAAATTTTAAATGTGAAATCAAATACATGATCATCAAAGAAGGGGTGCGTTCAAATCACTGAATGTATGAGTTGCATTCTAAATGAATTTTTGCACACATAATAAATCTAAAAAAAAAAAGTCATATAATTGACCCTACAGACATCGTAGAAACCATTGCATGACTTCAGAAGGCAAATGATACTCTGTACTATTTGTAGTTTCAAGCACTGTGACTTTGATTCAGTTTTTAACATTGAAGCAAACCATCCCCTTTAGGTAACTACTAATACACAAATGTGACTGTCAAGTGTGACATGGTCTTTGTGTGGATGGATGTGGACCTGTCAGCTCAGTTGGCAAGCGAACGTTACCCCAGCCGCTGCTCAGAATCTCGGCGTAATAGAGATGTGTGGCAGACACAGGTCTGATCCAGACTGACAGCAACCTGGCAGCAGTCGGCCAGGCTGGTATATCCTCTTCATTATCCTTTCTCTGCTCTCGCCCCCCAACCGAGCTTCTGCATACAGTCAGACAGTATCGCTGCTGGAGGAGATTTCAGAGAGAGGTGACCCTTAGATCGACCACAGAGAGAGAGGATTGTGCTAATTAGGCTCACACAATGCCTTATAGCCCATCGAACCTGAAGCCAGCATCCTCATATCTTTATTGTGCTCCTCTATTGTGTAGAAGAACTTATTTCTCTTCATTAAAATATTAAGGCAAAAAACTAATTTGGTCACACTTTATTTCAACGTCAAATTCTCGCTAGTAAAAGGAATTTTGTCTCAAGAAACTCCCAATTTGCTGCTTATTAATAGGTAGTTGTTACGTTTTGGGATTGGGAAGGATTCGGGAAGTACAATATGGCCATATATTAGTAGGCTGCTAATAAACAGGCATTATGTTAATAGGCATGCTAATAAGCAACTAGTGAGAATTTTTCCTTATACTAAAGGGATGATAGAGATTTTAGTCATTTGTTATATTAGCATTAAATATGTTATTGAAACACACCGTTATCTTTAGTCAGAATTATGACATCCAATGTATGCCATTCAGTGTTTCACACTCCAGGCCTGTAGGTGGCAGAAATGCATGTTTTGTATCAGTGTGTAGAAAAAGCAGCCGTAGGTAAACATGTAAACACAAAAAAAAGCTAAAAAGAAAATACTCACAATGTGCCATTTCACAATAAAACATGTCTCACAACCAAGACCTCATTTCTATGATTTAGTACGACTTGTCTAAAACTCCAGTGATGGGTCGGTTTAGGTGTAGGTCATTCATACAAATTCATACAAAAGTCTTATTAATTTGTTCTAGAGTGAGGACATACGAATTAGCCAACTCATAAAGTATTTACGAATTGCAATGAGACCGGGCTGGTTTGGAATGGCATAAGGGTGAGTAAATGATGAGTCTTTATGAAGAAATTGTTCATATTCTGAATTTTAGAACATCAACCATAACAAACATTATGATTTAAGCTACTGGATATGGATTTGTGTGTTTATTTTGTCATCGACACCCATGAATCCCATATGTTGTGAAACATGTAACCTTCTCACTGCAGTTGTGGAACGACAGCTAGAGCTTTCATCTGCAGCATTTTCCTCCTTCAGACCGCACACATGACCGCGCTATAATCAGTGTTTGGAATGCAGTCGATCGCAGTGCTTGAGATTAGAATCAGACAACTGCATTTGGCTTGTTATGCAGAATGCAATGTTTGTAGGTCTGGTCATTTGGGAAATGTCGATTTCAAAGCCTGAGTGTCTTGTGGTGAAAGGAAATAAATTAGTATTAAATTGTTTGCATACAAGGAAAGTAGTTGGCGGGAAGAGCCAGCTGTGATGGTGGAATTCAGTGTGTATATGTCTTGCATTTTAATGATAGCTGGCATGCTGTTTAAGGCACGTCCTCAGAGCTGTCTGTCTTTTTCCCCCATAGTTTATGAAACATATGTAGTAATATATTCTGTTTGGCAATTTCAATTCAATCAGTCAAATGAGTCAAAGTCAAGAACAAAGAAGAATTCCTTCTAAATAAAGGAGAACATTACAGATTTACTCATTTTCTGATAGGGTACATAACATTTTATATTATGTATGCTTATACATTAAGAATTCTAATTATATAATCAATCAAGTTTTATAATCAAGTTTTTGAAAGCATCTGTTATGCTTAACAAAGACTGCATTTATTTGATCAGAAACACAACAAAACAATAAAATTGTGGATTATTATTACACTTACTATTTTCTATTTTAATAAGTGCCGTCAAATTAATCGCAAAAAACTCATCCAAAATAAACGTTTTCGTTTGCATAATATATGTACTGTATGTGTTCCATGTGTATTTATTGAATTTGCATATATGAATACACACACATACAGTGCATATTTTGAAAATGTATTTGCATGTTTAAATTCATATAATTTATATTATATATAAATATATTAAATATATAAACAGAACATTTGTCTGAAATTCATGCATTTGTGTGATAAATATATATTATGTAAACAAATCTTTATTTCGGATGCGATTAATCACGATTAATCATTTGACAGCACTAATATGAATCAATTTCAATATGATTTAATCTTATTTGATACCTCTGATGACAAAGCTAATTGTCAGCAGCCATTACTCAGAAGTGTCACGTGACCCTTCAGAAATTATTCTAATTAGAATACATTTGCTTCTTTAGTAATGTTTATTCCTGTTATCATCTTGGTGAGCGATTTCATCAAGTACAAGATGTTGCTGGATCAACATTCCAATCAACCAATCAGATACGGGGAATAATTTTTCAGGAAATATCTGTTTATAAGCTTATGATCAGGGTTAGGTGCTTCTACACATCTGTTAATCAGCTATGATTCCCCACTGATTTTAGGTAGGGTTAGGTTTAGGGGTACGGATTGGGATAAGTCTATATTGTTGGACAGTAATGTTCGATCCAGGATCAGCAAAAAAAAAATCCCAGGCCACATAATCAACAATCTAATACCAGGATTTAATGACAGCTAGTGTGAATATCCTTACAAGAAGCTTAGACTCCACTGGGCTTGTGCTACAAACAGATGGACTTCTCTAATGAAAAAGACCCTTTTAATTAGCCTGTCCGTGGACGTTTATTCACCTCGTATGGCCACCTCCCCAATAAAGTTTCATTGAGCGGACTGGCCTTGCAGCAGGCTCCCGGCATCTGCCATCTGGTGGGCTGGGGGGCTCTACGATTTCAAAGTGGCACCCTTGTTACTTCCCACTTCAGTGAGCCGGAAAGGGGTTGAGGGAGTGAAGCGAGGAGCTGGATCTGGTGAGGCGGTGTGTGTGTATGGGGTGGGGGGTTGTTCTCTTGTGTCACCTTTCGCCATTTTTGGTGGGTGGGTTATTCTTCATGCATGTTAAACTGCTTTAATGTAATGGTGACAACAGGAAAATCAACAGGGAATGCCCCCCATAGCCAAGCATAACTGATTAATGCTGTTCTTGGTGATCACATGGCCTTCCCTGCTGGGATAACCAGCTTTGCGTCCTGGGATCATTGTTAAAATGTTCTTTTTACCTTCCTAATGTAATTAACCACCAATATTTACCATCAACATGGGACAGACCATAGCACATAAGCTTTAATCCATCTGTCAGGCTTCCACTTTGAATCACTCTTCACATTTTCAAGATAGAGGACAAAATTAACAAACAATTCAGCTTTAGTCATTAAGAGTGAATTATAACATCATTGCTTTGATGTTAGACTAGAAGTCAAGGGAAAATGCTTTAAATGTAGTCTCCATCTCAACTACAGGTTAACTGTATTTTCCTCCTCACAGCCTGCTCTCCATTATAGAAACATGATAAGATGAATTGAATTCATGAGTTTTGCTTGTTCTTGGATGGAATGCACAAATTGAATCTTTTTACGTGTGCTCTTTGTGCCCTTCTTCTCACTGGAAGGCGTCTATTCCTGATTATGTTTCATTCGCAGGTGGACGTTTGATTTGTCTGCAGCTTGATTGCTTCCTCTACCAGAGAATGCACAGAAGGTCATAGCGTAACCTTCTTTGGCAAACAAATTGGCTGCCTGCACATAAAAAGAGAAAGAGAAAAAGGAAAGAATGTGCTTTGAACATATTTAGATGCAGCAGAGTCAACTTTGTGAGAGAAATGTTTACTGAGAAGCGATTGAACATTAAAGTATTCAGCTACAAATGGAGTAAGGTGAAACTGGCCACACTTGCTCATCTCGCTCTCAAAACACCAACATGCTGAAAGCGTTTTTCATGTGTTTTTCAAAGTTTCTCTAGACTTCCACTATGAAATGTACATCAAAAGCTGTTGTTTTATATTCCTCAGCAAAAATAAATAAATAAATAAATAAGTAGGTTAATATCAAAATCGACCAATGGACTTCACTGAACCTTTTTTTTGTTGTTGTTTTTAGAGAGGGTGAATAAAATATGGTTTGGCAATCTAAACATATGAAGCAGCTGCAGAGCAAAAGTAATTCAAAGCAATTAAAAATGAGCTGAGAAATGATTCATTAGATTGTGTCTTCCTGTTTATCTTCATGTCATCAGCATTTTGTTATCAGAACAGAAACAAGGAAAGCTGTCTCTCTCTCTGTCTATCTATCCATATGTCTGTCTTTCTGTCTTCTTTCCATTATTGTTTTTGTCTAACAGTCTCTCTGTCCATCCAGTAGGTACTATCTATATAGGCCAATTATATGGTTCCATGTTTGATCTTTCCAGAACATCTTATTCTGCTGCATGAAGCAGTGAATGAAACACTCTATTTGACCTTTTATAATACAGCAAGAGTATCACCGGGGTCTTTAGTCGTTCTCCTGCCTTCAGTATCAAAAGGTCTGAAGAAACTCATAACTTATTGGACAGCTAATTATTTTACTTTTACAGCACACTTGCTTGATGAGAAAAAACGTAGGGAATCCCTAAGGCCGCTGAAAATCATAACGCTGGATTTAATGGATGCTCTTTCATGAGCTGACTTCAGCACTGCTGCATGATGTGAAATTCTGTTTTACTGTAAGCTCAAAAGCCGATCGGAATGAATAGTTGTGAAGGTCCTCGCGCAGTAGTACAGATCACACACTGAAGTGCTGAAATCTGTAGAAAACAATCTGACAGCTGGAGATGTCAGTGAATATAGGGTAGCCAACACATGTCATGAAATGTAGGCAGTGAATTATAATTTAGATTTGGATGTTGCTAAGAATGGTAGTCAGCAAATCTGTATCTATGGCGGCAAAAGGATTTTAACGCTCAGTTTCAGATGTGAATTTTTGGTCAGAAAGAGGTTTTTTTATGTTTTTGAATGAAATCTCTTGTGCTCACTTAAGTTCCCTAATGAAAAATACGAGGACATTTTTTTTAATTTCAAATAACTCTCCTCCATTGATATGTATTTCATATAAACCATTACAGCACCCGGACTCTTCTATGCTGTTGTAATAGTTGCAGTATGCAGTTTTGCATTGTCCTGCTGAAATAGGCATTGTTTGAAGGGCAGAATATGTTGCTCTATATAACTTTTAGCATTCATAGTGCCCGTACTGCATGCACTTATGCCCCCCACACCATCAGAGATGCTGACTTTTGAACTGAATGCTGATAACATGCTGGAAGGTCTCCCCTCTCTTTAGCTCGCAGGTACAACGGCATCCATGATTTCCAACATATTTTACTTTGAACAGTCCTTTTTAAATGAGCCTTGGCCCACAGGACACGACAGCACTTATGGAGCTTTTTTTGGCATGATATAGCTTTAGTTGGCATCTTATTACTGATCTTAATTTTGTTTAGTGACAGTGGCTTCTGGAAGTATTCCTGAGCCCATTTAGTAATGTCAATAACAGAATCAATGATGAGTGAGTGATGGAGTGTCGTCTGAGGTCTGAAGACCATGGGCATCCGACAAAGCTTTGTTCCTTACACAGATTTCTCTGAAACTTTTGATGATGTTATGCACTGTAGATGATGAGATTTGAAACCATTGCAATTTGACATTGAAGTATGTTGTCTTTAAAGTATTCCACTATCTTGTTGTGCACTTCTTTACAGACTGGAAAACCTTTGCGCATCTTTACTTCTGAGAGACTCTGCCTCTCTAAGACATTACTTTTATGTTACAGACCTGATGTAAATTTGCTCAAATACACTCTTAAAAAAAGGTGCTTCACGATGCCATAGAAGAACTTTTTTGTCTAAATGGTTTCATAAAGAACCCTTAACATCTGAAGATCCTTTCTGTTTCACGAAAGGTTCTTCGTGGCAAAATATGGGTCTTCAGATTATAAAAAGGTACAAAAGATATGGTTCTTCAAAGAGCCTTTGGCTGAATGGTTCTTTGTAGAACCAAAAAATGTTCTTCTATGGCATTGCTCTGAAGAACCATTTGAAGCACCGTTTTTTTTTAAGAGTGTAGTCAATAAATGTTCTCTAAGCTGAATCTGAAAGCAGATAATTTCTTGCTTTTTTAACCTTTTGTTGCCCCCATGCCAACTTTTTTGTGACCTTTAGCAAGCATTAAATTTGAAATGGCCCCATTTAGTGGATAAAAGTATACAATATCTCTGTTTAAACATTTATGCTATCTATGTTCTGTAGTGAATAAATGATTGGCTCATTGGATTTAAAAGTCTATTAGTTTTCATTGAATTCAAATATAAAAAATGTCCCAGCATTTCCAGAATTTGGGTTGTACAGAAAATATTGTTTAAATGTTTAGGATCAGTAACTCCCGCCCGGGTTGCAGTTATCTGGGAAAAGGAAAGGATGTCACATGTGGTCAGTTATGGTTTCCCATACTAGGAATGTGTGCTCTGCATTTAACCCATCCAAGTTCACACACACACCGTGAACACACCCGGATCAGTGTGCAGCAATTGCTGCGGCATCCGGGAAGCAGTTGGGGGAACGGTGCCTTGCTCAAGGGTCTTACCTCAGTCGTGGTATTGAAGAGAGAGCGCTGGTTATTCACTACCTCCACCCACAATCCCTGCCGGACCTGGGACTCACAACCTTTGGGTTACAAATCTAACTCCCTATCCATTAGGCCATGACTGCCCCACCATCTTTTAATAAATGATGTTAAAACAGAATTCAGTATTTATTATACAATAGTTGATTTCTGTGAGGGCAAATCAGAATTTTCAGCAGTCTTTAGTGTCAGATCATCCTTAATTAAATTATTCTAAGATGTTAAATGTTTGCAGTGCAAAGAGGGTGTCGCTGGCTTACTGTATTCATTTATACAATATGATTTATGATCCTAATCTGCTAATTGGTGATCTCTGCTCAGTGCAATAAACCTTTTTGACAATTTTTTTCCAATTTTGACAAATTCAGGTGAATTTTCAGGTGAATTTTTTGAGCAATAAACCTGTCAGACTGTTTTCCCGATAGCTTTATAAAAAGACATAACTCAGCCTTCTCCCCACAGATGTGCTTGTTATGTTTCATTATTTTTTTGTGTTCATTGTTGCTCAAGTGCCTGAGATGAAATTGTTCTATTGATTTGTCTGGTGGAGCAAATTAGACTCTGGCTCTGGAGACAAGCTAACCATTCATTTTGAACTGTCTAGTTTACCTCCCACCTCGCCGGGCTCTGGACAGACATATCTTCCAAGCTTTAATTACCGCTGGTTACCTGACTGCTGTTTCAGCCGAACACACACACATACTGCCCCTTTAATTAGGTGTCAGCTGTTTTAGGACTACAGCTCATTGATCAGGACATGATGGTTAATAAGAGGTGAAGTCCTGATGCTTCTTTTATTGAAATAGATGATACTGAACTGGGTCAGGAAGTACAGAGAAGAGTTTTTGCTTACAGGGCCCATTGAGATTAAACTGCTTTATCTTTATTTATTTTCCATTTTCATTCATTTTACTGTATACTGTCTACTGTATAAAGAAATGCAACTGTACTGTAATAAGAATATAATAAATTACTTTATTTTGATCAAATAAATGCAACTTTGATGAACATAAGAAATTACAGATAAGAAAAAATGCGTCCCTCAAAAGCAAGAGAAATGACTGCAGTGGAGACAATGTCATGCTGGTGGCATTTCTAAAGTGTTGCCTTCATTTTATAGCTCTATTAGACTTATTAGTGAGTCTTTTGTGTCTCCATGAGTCTGACTCGAGCACTTGGATGATCCTACATGTGGACACCAGGTTGTGGGCTGGTAAACTGGCATTGTTGCTCCCCAGGATTGTGCCTGCAAGAGTTTTGGCAGAATCTCCATTCCCCTCCCCCTTCCTCTGTTCAGCCTCTCCTCACAGTTGTTCATGAATATGAATGAAGCGCAAGTCCTGCTAGCATCATTAATGTCCTGCAAGTCCACATAAATCACACCAATATAAAACTCCAAATGCTTTGCTAGTAAAGGTTGATGATAACAGGACAGAGATAGAGTGAGACTAACATTATAACTTGGCTATAGAAGATTCTCTTGGAACGTATAACATTCAGAAAGCCTTTAGATTCTTAAAAACATTCAATGAGACATTTTTGTCATTGGACAAAATACAATAATTCTGAGAGTGTGCTAAAGATATCGCCACCAATTTTGCAACAGGTTCTAGTTGAGCATGTTGACCAACAGAAAATGACTTGTTTTGAAAGTAACTTAAGTTAAATAAGGAACAATAACTGAGTGTTTAAAATAAATTAATAAAATAAAATAAAATCAGAAATATGTCCATCCGCCATGGATTCAAATTTCTAGTTGATAGTTTAACAGCTAAGCCCAATCATCCCTCACTTTTTCAAAAACATCACTTTAGAACTTCAGCAATGATGGAATGTTGAGTTGTTGAAGGTTTTATTTAGAGAAGAGTTTTGTAAGAGAGAGATGAACTGAGCATGCGTGTTCATACTCCAGCTCAATCTCATATTCACAATAAAACATTAGTTTGAATGTCAGCTATGGAAAGTCATATCTTTGTCCTAAAAAAACTCTTTAAACTACATTATGCAACACAAAACAGTTATTTCTAAAATTAGAATGGATTTGGGTGTTACCAAACGACACACACTGTGAGAAATATTGCAAGCAGAGTGATACAAATGGTTAAATAGTTATTAGTTATTAATTATAATTGGTTAATAGCTGTTATCACTAGAATATCAAACAACTGGAAAAAGGCTCTAAGCCAATCAGATTTGAGAACCAGAAAGAACGTCTAGGTTACCTATTGTAACCCCTGTTCCCTGATGGAGGGAACGGAGACGTATGTCGTATCGACAGACTGGGTCTTATACCTGAGAGCCCTGAATCGCTCA
>JAUMHR010000072.1:15502476-15512740 GCA_032361145.1 Enteromius fasciolatus | reverse complement strand
GATTCAGGGCTCTCAGGTATAAGACCCAGTCTGTCGATACGACATACGTCGTAGTGAACGACAGACAAGGGAACTATTGTATAAATATGTGGGTCTCACTCACTAAAATGCAAAAATCATGATTCATTAATACATATTTAAAAAATGTATTTAGGATAACATTTTGACCCAACTGAACCCCACACACATAAATATATATAATATATATTCATATATTAGATTCCTGATACTGAATGCCTTAGAAACAAATAATTTGTTATTTCCTTAGAGATGGAACACTCATCTTCCATGGTTTGTTTTAGTGCACACTTCAGAATTCAACAGCTTAGAAAACAAGGTCTTGGTGACTGTAATTTTATATACAATAAAAACAAAACAAAACCAAATAAATATTGGTAAATGCGTAAATGTTCCTGAATAAAACAACATTAATTTGTCATGAAACAACAATCTGTCAAATACAGTGACCTAAACCTAAAATCTTGCCTTTGAATAAGAATGTTGTTCCAGAATCAAGATGGTTATTGATCAGTAACACATGCTTGTCAATATCATGACAGTAGTTTCACCCTAGTTTCATTAGCGTGAGAAGCTGTGTTTTTCAACCTCGGCTTGAGTACTGGCTGACACATTAAAAATAGATGTTTCCCGGAGCACCTCAGCATTCTGGGTTAATTACGTCATGCATTGTTTCTTCAAAGCATCACGTCAAAACGGAAATCTTTAAAGGAGAATTTCTCAGATTCAGGGCAGTTGTTTTGGGTTGCTCAACAGACATCTTCTATAAATATGGATGTATGTTGAGCTCAAGTTTAGTATGGTTGCTCGAGCTTTGTAAATCGAGCAGTCGCTATCGGGGGTCTTGATAGGGTCCTCAAAGCTTTAGCCTTTCAAAGTCAGTGAGAGGCTTCTATGCAAAATTTACAAAGCACACCACAACCAAAAATAAGCCAGAAGGGTTAAACAACAGGGAAGAGGGGTGATGGTTGGAACAGAGAGCATTCTGGTAGTTGTTCGTCTGGGATGCCTCACGTTGTTTGTGTTGTCTGGCAGAGAATTATGTTTGTAATGATTCTCTTGTGATGGATGGTTTAGCCTCGTCCGCTAATCTCTTCACATTCAAATCAATCATTTTCATCCACAGTGTAATTCAATACTGGTGAACAACTACGTGTTGTTTAGAGGCATCATTTGGTAATAGATGAGATGTTAATTCAAGTTTGCCTTTTGCAGCTTTAAATTGGAAATATATAATCAATTTTCTGGATGGACCGTTTTAATGTAACTGACAACACAGTAGTCACATGGAAATGAGGTGAACTGTGTTGGTAATAAATTTGTTTTGAGTAAGACAGTTATAATGTCTAATGACGTTTTATTCAGTCTCATGATTAATTATTTATCTTTTTAATTTAGCATTTCTTAGACCATTGGGAATAGATGGTGGTGTGCTGTTACTGAAATGAATGAAATCATTTGTTGTGGTAATTGGCAAATTGAAATGTTTCTAATTTTGTATTTTGATTGGTCTAGATACCCAGAATTCCTCATGAAAGTGACACACGCAGAAGTGAGTGTTTGTTAAGTTTAAAATATGGATATTTATCGTACAAAAAATGCATGGATTTGTTATGTTATTTCACTTCTCCTAACGTATGAAGGCTATCACGCATTTAAGGTCTGGACAATTTTTATTATATTTTCGACTGGATTCGTCTGAAAGAAGAAAGTCACATACACCTTTACTTTAATTGTTTAGTATTAGTAATTTAGTAATTTAATTGTTAAGTATTTCTCTCTTTTTTTAAAAGTATAGCTAAGACATAAGCAATGTGTTGACATGACTTTAGTGTAATATTACATTACATTTTTCTGTAACAATTTATATCCAATTATGCAATTTCATTGCTATAACAACTTAAACCCTAAATTACAAAATCGATATATCAAGAATAAGCTTCAAAGACACCTATATGTGAAAGACATATGTGATCCTGAGGTTCTTGAGCAGATGATAGATGTACTGTTTTGATGGATGAATGATGCTTTTGATTCTCTCATCATGTTCGATTTGTTTTTGATTTCCTTGGGGATGCGGCAGGCTGGCACATCACTCGCTGAACTCTGTTGAAATCCCACTGAATTGCTGAAAATGATAGTGACTAACCCAATAAACCAGCTTTAACAGCTTGGCTCTCCCACTTTAAGCAGAATGAGATTATGAAAGGCTGAATGCTGGTATTAACCTGGTGATGTAATTACCTCTGCAGGTTGAGTGCTAATACAGTTATCAAGCATGCTGAATATCCTCTAATGTGATTAGAAACTGACCCCTCCCTCCGCACTGGATTCTGCTGTAAAGTGAACGTCCAACTCTGTCCGTTTGTCTTTCAGTTGCCTTTGACAGGGAGACGATCTCCATCTGACCCTGACCTGGAGCAGTCACATCCGTTTACACTCAGTTACAGTTGTAATGTGTGTAATTGGCTCTCTGGGTTTGAGTAGTGCAGACTGATGTTTACAAATGAGAGGCAAATAGAGGACGGTAAAAATATTTGTAAATATTTTATAGGATTTATATATATTATATTATATTATTATTTTTATTATTATATTTATTTATTGTTAATATCAGTTTAAATTTAAATATTTTGTTTTGACAAATTTAAATATGTTTAAGCATAACTAAAATGTACAGGAATTATTTTAATTGCATTATACTTTTGATATGTATAATTTCCTTCAAAAATCAAAGTTTTGTTTGCATAATATATGTGTATATGTGTTATTTTTATGCATTATATATATATATATATATATATATATATAAACATTTCACAATATATACTGTAGGCCTATGTGTGTGTGTTATATATAAATCATAAATGTCCACAAAAATGTTAATTTTGGATCCGATTAATCACGATTAATCAAACAAGGTTGTATTTAATATTATAAATAACCTGGTGAATGCATTTCTACATTATATTTACATTATAATAAAAAATTTTAAAATCAAACATCTTTAATTATGTTCTCTCTATTTAAAATATAAAATGTTTCTCTCTCTCTCTTTTTTTTGGGGGGTGGGGGGGTTAGGTAGGGTTTGATTAAACATAACTGAAAGGAATGTGTAAGATGAACCTCATAATCTAAAGGCATGTAAAACAGGTTCTCGTGGAGTGAAACTCATGATAATACATTACAAAAATGACTAAAATTATAATCAAATTTCCAGTAAACCTCCACCCTGCCCAAAGAGATTTTCCACAAGCGTTTCATCAAGAGAGTGAGATTGAGAGTGTGTGTGTGTGAGAGAGAGAGAGAGTGAGAGAGTGACTGAATGTGGGAATATTTCATTATTTGCTGGATTCCAGGCCAGAAATGTTCCATAGATAGGCTATAATTGTAACTCAAGGTCATGAATTTAAAAACAGGGCAGTGACAAAGGCAACTGATGTCCTCACCAGACCAGGTCGGTTTAACACAGCACAAAGAATGAGCATGACCGTGCTGATAAAACCATAATTGAAGAGGATTATGGAGTCTGGATTTATATCATATTTAAGGTTTGCTTTATGAAAACAGAAAAACAGAAGACGACAAAGACTTGAGAGTCACAAAAACGAAGAGGAACCCAATCTATTGGCAAATACGCTGCAATAAGATTTTTCAAGAAGAGCTTTTCCAAGTCTGAGAACACATTTTATATTTAATAATTTCCTAATTATTTGTGAAGTTTATGTCTAGCCATTTTTGTTTTTCAGACAATAATGATTCTTCAGTGACAGAAGCACACCCCATTTGGTTATAGTCACACATTTAGTAAATTACCAGTATTTTCCTTTTCATTTCGTTTAAACGATACATCAGAAAAGTATTTCATAGCAATGGATACTAAATAGAGATTCTGCATCACAGGGGTGCAGCAGTTGGTCCAGCAGTGTTTGTTCCCATCTCCTCCTCTTGTCTGGATGTCCCGGGTTGTCTTGTCTGGTACAGAGCCTCACTTCCTGCAGAGCTGTGCACTAAGCGTCTGGCTTCATCTGTGATGGAATCAAACCAGCATGGCCATTTCTTCTTTTCTCATAAGTGTTACCCTGCTTTGATCATTCCTGCCTTAGCAGATATCAGAGATCAGAACGCTTTTCTGATTATTTATTACTAAATTGAAACCACTTCTTTTCACTTCTTGTAGCATTATTGTCTATTGCCACTATACTGTATGTTCTTATTTGATATATAAGTGCTGAGCTAGGCTAATCTGTGGCATTGTTTATATACAATTCCCAATGAATCTTTGAACAGTTCTTAGCAATTTCCTTTTCTTTTAGTGTGAAGAACATT
The DNA here is from genome assembly GCA_032361145.1 of Enteromius fasciolatus. Lineage (NCBI taxonomy): Eukaryota > Metazoa > Chordata > Actinopteri > Cypriniformes > Cyprinidae > Enteromius > Enteromius fasciolatus. The sequence continues at coordinate 15,508,393 of JAUMHR010000072.1, read as the reverse complement.
TCATAATCTATAGAATCATTTTCTCAATTTTGTTTTTATAAAGGTTCTTTTGTGTATTGAAAATATCCCATGAATGCTAAAGGTCTTTCATGGAATACATAAATGCCAAATAAACCACCAAAAATGTTTTATTTATGCAATGAAAGGACAATGAGGTTTAAAAAACATTGTTTCTTTCTTTCATTGCACAGAAACAAACAAACAAACACACAGACACACACACACACACACGTGTAAAACAAAACAAAAAATGCACTAATAAATACAAAATCTTTAAGGAGCATACATGTAAATTTAAATATCTTATGTTAACTTCTTATATTGAGATCCACTTCCTCTTTGGGATCCCAGATCCTCAGCTGTTCTGTGATGGTAGTGCATCAATAAAGTACAATCAGACCCTGCCAGATCAATAAAATCAAAGCTCATCCTGGTCAGACATTAATTATCTAATAAATGGCATTTGGTGGCTCTCCACATGTGAGTCAATCAGTTTGAAGTGACAGTGTGTCCTCTAGATTCAAAGCTGAGATCGGGATTGTACCACAGGGTTAACTTGCACAAGGCTTGTCATGCATAATTAGCCCTTGAAAGATTTTGTATTGTTAGATCAATAGGATAAAGTGAAAGATCACAGAAATATAAGCTCTGTTCCAAAACTGGACACCTTGCTGTTCATGCCTTAGCCATCTCTCTACATAGGCCTATATTTCCTCCCTGAACTTACCGCTCATATCTTGTTCTCTGATTGGCTGTATGGCCATCGCAGATTCATTTTTCAGACAGAACCAGTGTTGCCAAGTCTGTGGTTTTCCCACGGAACTGGGCTGCTTTAACGCTAATAATATTTAGCCCCTGGAATCCGACTTTTATCAGGGGAACTGCACCAAAAATGCATTTGAAATTTTTTAATCACAGACAGGTCCAGGTGCCAAATACTTTACTCGTGATTTTTTGCAGATTGCATCTTTGACAATTCCCACTACCTATCCTTCGTTTTCTGGCTTTTGTCTGTGATTCTGCAAAACCTTTCAGCGAGAGAAAATTGTGAAGTGTGAATTTAGCATAAGTGGACTGTGTGCCGACATATAATACCATTGTGTTATAGGTGTCCCGAGTTTGTATCTTGGCTCAAGGACCTTTCCTGATCCTGCCCCTAACCCCCTCGTCCTCATTTCACTTCCTTTATGCTCTTCACTGTCCTATCATAAAAAAAACATTTTACATAATGAATTCTCTGATTGTCTTTTTTGTGAAATATACATGGTGCCTTATAATCAGCTAAAATATAATAATAACAACAATAAAATATATTTTCGAAGGCATAATTATACTTAAGTATTATGCAAACTCTCTTTAGGTAGGCAGCTTACAAGGTTTGCAAACAAGTTTACAGTGTACATTATTTTAAAATATTTTAAAATGTATTCAGCTTGTTAGCAAAAAAGAAGAATAAGAAGCTCATTATGAGGCATCTGTTTGGAATAAATGGTGATTTGGAAACAAAGCCCTGGGCTCAATGATGCAACCTCTGCGCTACACATTTGTGGAAACAAACCCAAACATTTTGTCTGCAGATTCGGGAATAAAAGGGGAGTGCCAAACCCTGCCAAAGCCTTATTTACACTCTGATGTGTCAGCACTTCCTCCCGCCTGATCCAATATTGTCTCTTCGACTTAATTACTCATGCTGCCAGTCAATAGACTTTCCATGATAGACATAGACATAACGTCTGACTGTCAGAAATTAAATTACCGCTGATTTCCTGTGTAAACGGCTGCACGTATAGCTGAGTCTTGTGTTCTTTTGTGTTGGAGCTTTTTTACTCAAAGATTTCTAACACACTGGCACACAGTTTATGGGAAAGGATTCACGCAGCCTCCTCTACTGCCTTTCAGTTTTCCGATTGATGGATGACATCATTTGTCACACTATGACCAAACTATTAATCACAACCATCTAAATCATGTTTAAAAGGTGCTTATGTCATGTAAGTATTAAGTTTGACAAGTTGAAATCAGTCAATCAAATGCAGGGAAATTTGTCGCGACTTGTTTGGTTTGTAGGGGGATTCTAGAATGACAGGAAGAATCGACAGAGCTGGGTAGAAACTGATTGCATCTAATCTGGATCTTTAAAAATGTTCTGAAATAGCCTCAAAGATCATTCACTAATCATGTGGCAAAAATCATGGCAATAAATTTTTTCTCTATATTTTACTATTGCATCAGCTATTGATAAACACATTATGGTTTATAGCAGGTAATTTAGTTGTGTACTATTGCTATGGAAGGCTTGTGTCTTTCTATCATTATTAAAATGCATACATTAATGTTGTTACTTGTTAACATGCAATGCAGGGATTCCCAAACCTTCTGGTCATCTGAATCTTTTGCACCTAATATATTTACTTGAAGTACCTCCTGAGATTTTAAGGTAATAAATTCAATAATTAAGTAAATAAAATTGTTTAAAATTCATTATTTTACTATTATTATTTATTTTATTCCTATATAGATTATGTTTTACTATTTATTCATTTATTAGCTTTTCACCCCTGCAGTTCTTTAACAAAACATTGATGTAATATATAAAGCTTTTTGCAACTCAATATATTCTATTCATCTTTGTGTTTTGTATCATTATGGCAGAAGATTATCATATTTACATCAATATGATAAATGTAGCCCTGGACGTCTTAAGTCGCTAAGGTATATTTATAGCAATAGCCAAAAATGTATTGTATGGGTCAAAATTATTGATTTTTACTTTAATGCCAAAATCATTGGGATATTAAGTTAAGATCATTTTCCATTAAGATATTTTGTACATTTCCTTCTGTAAATATATCAAAACTCAAATTGATTAGTAATATGCATTGGACTTCATTTGGACAACTTTAAAGGTGATTTTCTAAATATTTTGATTATATTTCGTTCCCTCAGATTTCAGATTTTCAAATAGTTGTATCTTGGGCAAATACTGTCCTTTCATAGCAAATCATATATCAAAGGAAAGTTATTTATTCAGCTTTCAGATGATGTATAAATCAAATTTGGAAAATGCCCAATAGCGTAATGTAATTGGGCATCAGTATATGGACTACAGTTTGTAAATCTACAGCACTGAGAATATATTTCTTCAAAAACATTGGGAAATTTGTATCTCTCAATTTTAAATCCTATGTTGGTAATTTTCGTTTGCAGACCAAATCTAAACACTTCCTGCAGAATTCTCCATGGACCAATTCATACCATGGCCAAGACAAAAAATGCCACACTTTGTTTGACCTTTCTAGAGGAGGCTGGTGGCTGAGGAAGTGTGCGGAAAACTAAACTGACTTTATGATAATTACTATGACCAAGCTCAATGAATAATTTATTGTTTAGAGGAGGAAAACCTTAACCAAGAGCTTTCACCAAAACATTTGCACACATGCAGTGACAGCCCAACACCTGCTCACCTCCGCCACCATATCATTACCTAAAACAGACATTTTTGTGTCCTTATCTATAAAAAACCACTGTGTTCGTAGCCTCTAATTTCTCGGATATTTTGCTTACTACTTCATATCTTATGCATGCAGAGCCCAGCTCATGCCCTATAGAGCTTAACATCACACAGTGCTGCAATAGGGCAACATCTCCAAGGACCAGCTAATCACCAACACAAATATTCATTTCTTTCCCCTCTCTCTGGTTCTGTTTATGATTGCATACATATTTATGTTATGTGTGTGTATTTTTACAACCCATGTCTTGCTGTAGTTCCATGTAATGTATGAATTAATTCTGAGTGCTTACAGAATGTAGTAATTACTAGGGAGTGGTTGCTGATGTGTTGTGCATTATAAGCAGTTTTGATAAATAAATGACTGGACATTGGGGATCTAGTTTTTGATGTGAGGGTGGGGGTGCATGCATGGATTTATAGTATGCTTTACAGACTGTCAAATAGCCTACATCAGTATTTGCTTTTTAGGAATTAAAAAATAATAATAATAATATCAAAGCAATAAATGTTACATTGCTTATTAGCATGCCTATTATTTACATATTGGCTGTTAATTAGTACTTATAAAGCAGATATTCTGCATGACTGTATTATCCCTAATCAAGACCTAAACAAGTACCTTACTAAGTATTAACAAGCAGAAAATTTGTATGACCATTTTTTTTATTTAATTTATTTTTTTATTAATAAGTAATCTGTTTTATTTTTATTTATTTAGAACATGTTTTATTTATTGCAATTACAACAGGACAGTTATATTACACTTTTACACTAATATTATATGGCGTTTGTATCTCCAAATAATAATAATAATAATAAAATATTTTACGCTCAGAAATTTAACAAACATGCTCACTGTAGATTTTTATCTTTTTTCTCTCTCTCTCTCTTTTTTTTTTTTTTTTGAATTAATATGTGCATATCAGACTATGTTCCTGGAGCTAATTAAATAATAAATAAATAATTAATTAAAAATAAATAAAATAGCAATTTTTCAGAAGACATTAAATTCATCATCAGTTTCTCTGACCCAGGAAGCAGACACTAACTGACATGCAGTCATATTGTGTCTCATATATTTTTTATAGTATTTTTTTCTCTCATGCCAAAAAAGAAGTGGGGGGTTTCGACCCCCATTTCATCCAACCATTCTTCTGAATATCAATGACACCCTCTTTAAAAACATACATATTCTGTGGAATTTACCCTGTTCGGAATGCATAAAGAAATGCCTGAAACATAGATTTATAGGTTTTTTTTTTTCTCCTCCTCTCCAGGGTGGTGGAAGGTAGCAAAGTTAATTTATAATTCACACAGTCAACATAAAGAAGGAGGGGGAAATTATCTCATATCAAAGACACAGGGCTGGATATATTAATTTCAAACTAAATATTTAACTAGGCATATATTAATAACTCTACAATTTCAATCTTAGCAGCATAAATATTAGGCCTGCCCAAGGAACAACATGTTTTTTTTTATAAGTATTTGAGATGCTATTTTGACTTTCTAATAAAAGCATATGTCAAATACTAACATTACAGTACATGCTCATAAAGTGCTACAAGGCTTTGGATTCATTGGCATATTATGTGGCCCAAAATAATTACACTACGTATTAAATTAAATCTGTCTATCACCTAAAACTATTATTTTGTTTATTGGCATAATGTGACCTGTCCTAAATCACATTATCATGTGATATGTTTTTCAAGACGCCATCACATAATTTCTAAAATGTTGTTGTCCATATCTAGAAACGATAGCCAGGTTCTACACAAAGCCCATTCCTCAGCACAATGGCATATCTGATGTGACACAAATGCCGAGCAAACTTTTCCCTGGCCTCTACATCTCTGCCTGTCTTATACATTATTCCAGTACAGCAAATCTGTAACATACTTCATCTGAGTCTTCAAGCTCCATCCTGGTCTGGCAGACACATATTTAAAGTTGAGATGGATGGAGCATCGGAGCATGCTCATATGTCACTGCGCCGCTTGTAGTGAGAGGAAATAAATAACGCTTGCATTGAGCAGAGCTGGAGACAGAGTGTCAGAGCAGAGCTTGATCCAGGGTAGTAATACTGCGAGGTGTTAAATCAACAGCCGAGAAATATGAGCCCAAGGTTATTGAGTGTTGGGTGAGTGATAGAGACTTCAAGACATTTGGCCCCAGCAAATCAGGTTGCCATGGAAATTGTATTTTACTTTGCACTTTGCCATCTCCATCCCCATGGCCACGAGTATATGGAGAGATCTCTGGGTTTATACATTTGTACAAGCATTCAAATAACGTTACTATCTGCTGTATCTATCTATCTATTTATCCACCCGCTTCGGATGTTATCACTCGATTGAATCGGCCGTTATCAGTCGTTATCAGCCCATTCATATGGGTCAG
>JAUMHR010000072.1:15478061-15488830 GCA_032361145.1 Enteromius fasciolatus | reverse complement strand
ATTGCGTTGTTGGTGGTGTCACGCCCTTGTCTGTGTTCTATGTCACTGGTTTTGTTATTTCCTGTTTGTCCTTATTTTGTCTTGTTCCTGTTCTTGTTAAGTTGATTAGTTAAACCCTTGCAACCTGTGTTACTCACCTGTCTTGCATCTGCCCTATTGTTTATAAGCCCAGTGTATTCTGTCCTGTGCGTCATTCGTTAAGGCTAGTTTGTGTGCATGTATGGTGTCCTAGTGAAGCTCTCTCAATTTATTAAAGTTCTGTGTTCAATCCGCCATCGTTGCGATCATCTGTGTCAACATGCAACGTGACAGGTGGAAAGTTTGGAAAAGTGGAAAGTAACGTTTTCAATAACGTTCTTGGAACATAACAAGAGACTTCAATGTTCTAAAATGTTTTGAATAGTGTTCTTACAACCAAACAAGAACGTTAACACAACGTTTAAAAACTGGACGTTCTTCGAACGTTCGAATACTAATGTTTTTATAACTTAATGTGAATGTTACAGGAACGTTTTTATAAAGTAAAAGTGTTAGCTGAGTACTGAGTCACTTTCAAACCAAGTAGCTTTCTGTTGGTGAGTTTGTGTGACAAGCATGAATCTTTAGCGAAATCTGCGCAAAATTTGTTAAATTCAAGTCAAATTCCAGAATGCATGGTTTTCTATTGAAATCACTGGATTTTGGCGACAACAATTCACAAAACAATCCTAAAGTTGGTTTCCACTGACTGGTCTGGTTTAGTTTTGAGCACTTGTTTGCTCAGAAACACCAGCTAAAGCTACCTTTTACCCCTCGTAGCATTATTTGAGTAAGAGATTGCTAGCAGTGCCATGGTGCTAAATTGTAAGAGTTATGGCAATAGTGTTTGAGCGAGATGCAGCTGTTTTCATAGCCCTGCTCGTCAACCACCTCCTCTTACGACCAGCTGTCAGGACGTTTGGCTCGTGATGAATGAACACTGTCTACATGATGAAGTCTTCCTGGGAGGTCGTTTGCTCACAAATATCTTCTCAGCCTGGCTTGTGATAGTTTCCGTCATAACAAAAACACGGCGGATTAACCAGCGGCCTGCTAGCGGCGAGGTTTTATGGTTAATTAATCACGTGGGAGACAATTAATCAAGGACTAATTTCACTTTAATGATTCCTATTAAATTACTCTTTACATTGGGTGGTGTGTAAGTACATGTTGAGAACATCTTCATTTCCACAGCCTTCCAGACTCACAGAGGTTATGAATTAATTGATTCGTTTATTTATTACTGTCTGGTGCTTATGATATTCATTAGGGTCTGTTAAGCACGAGTAGAGGATTATATCTCAAGAGTTAAGTGAAGTTAGTGAGAGGTTAAATTATTCTGTACCTTTGCGGATGGTTGGCAATTTATCAAAGAGATAGAACAGATGAAAATTAATGTTTTTAATAAAAGAAAAAAAAAAAAAAAAAAAAAAAAATATATATATATATATATATATATATATATATATTATACAGATAATTATTTTGGTTTTGTATTTTTATTATTGTTGTTTTAGATTTTAAAGGTTATTTTGTATATGGATTGTCGATGAGGCCTCTGTCAAAAACTTTTTTACTTTCATTTATTTATTTATTTGTGTATTTTTTCGGGTTTTTTTAGTGTAAAATACATATGAGCATAATATTCTGTTGCTAATACTGTATATGATCCTCCAGATGAAAAATGAATATCACCCCTTTGAGAATAACTTCTCTTTATAGTGTAGAAAATTCCATTCCAAGCTTAAGAATGGATCCATACATATCTTGTTGCACTTTGTGTAATGGATTGAATTCTAATGCACTGAGAAATATTATATGGAAAAATGAACTCTCACATATTGCTTTAGTTAGGACCATCTGGTTATGACTGATTCAGAAACCACTACTCTGAAGGATTAGATCTTTAACTTTTTTATGATACTCGGTCTTAGACTAGTCTATGAATCCTTTAGAGGCAGGAGAAAATAAAAGACACAAGCTTTAAAAACAATTGCAGTGAGCTACATTTACTCAGTGGAGACGCCAATTACACTGAATGTTTCATTAAGGAGTGTTAAAGGATATGAATTCAATTTTGGCAAATGCACAGATAATCTGCACCTCATTATACTACCCCTTATATAAAAATAACAATAATTAAACATCTGCTTTATTACAATTACCTCCACTTGTATAAAGCAAGAATGCCCTGCAGCAAAAGATTTCAGACCCTGCTCGGTATGTCCCGAATGATATATCATGAATAATCAAGATCATTATCTCTGCCATCAACAGTGTTTTTCCAGTGTAATTGCCACAAAAACATCCTTTTAATTGGACCCCTAATTACAAGGGGGAGCAAATGCTCACTAATATCCTAAAATAGAAAAGGAAGTGATAGAATAGAAATGCATTGTGTAACGAAGAGGAGTTTTAGTCAAGACAGTAATTAATAAAGAAATAATTTCATAAATGAACTAATAAATCTGTTGCACTTTTATCATATACCACTAATTGTTTTCCACTTTTATCATACACCCCTTTTTTCAGTTACTTTTTTTTTTTTTCATCTAAGTATAATTGTAGTTAATTACCAAAGGTTAAAGTATAAATTTGATGTCTTTTTCACACATTGCACAAGTAACATAGTAAAACACAGCGAACGGGTTTGGAAAGTGTATAGTGCTTGGAAAAATCATTTCCGCTCTGCTTTTACGGACCAGAGGGCTCAAGCAATCCCAAAGCCATAAAGCGCTGTAAATCCCAGGTTAACGTTAGTGTATAATCTATAATAATATTAGTGAGCTCTGCTCTGATAGTAAATACCAAGGTGAGTTGCTGAGTTCATGATGAATTGCCATTCAAGTCGATGCTGACTAATAAACTCTTAATAGAGAGATGCATCCGAGGTCAAGTTGTTTTCAAATTGAAAAATAAAACTTGACCTTAAACTGCTATTTATTTACAGTTATTTAAATGTAAAGATGTGTTTTGTGAATGCTTTACACAAACTGTCAGAACATTTGTGTTGACACCGTATTTTGTCGCCTGTAGGACTTAAAGAATACTTGCAACTGATAACTGTCTGTTGAATCAACCCCTTTAAAATGAGCTTTTTCTTCACCTGTTGATACACTGCAATGTGAGAAATCCATGTTACCCTCAATAGGTTTTAAAGTGGTCATGATGTTGCTAAAAAGAACATTATTTGTAGTCATGCAATGTGTTTTTGTGGTTTAAGGTGCAAAAAACACAGTATTTTTCACATACTGTACATTTTTGTTTATCCTCCTGTTACACCCCTTACCATGACGCAATACAAGAAAACATCCAGTGGGAACATAATTACTGATTTTCATGAATTAGTACTAGTATTAGAACGTCACGTTGCATTGTGCCTCGTAAAAATAACACCTTGTCTGCATTCGTGATCAGGTCAAGTCACTTTTATTTCTATAGCGCTTTTGACAATACAGATCGTAGCAAAGCACTGAACATTATCAAGTATTTGAATATAGTGATGGTAATGTATTGACCAGACTAAACTTTATCAAATTCAGAGACGGTCTCTGTCAAAAGCTGCAGAGAAATCAGCTGCAAGGAACCAAAACCCCATCCATGAGAGAATGGGGACAATCAACAACAAGCACTAACGTTAAAATGTAACTTACTTAAAGGTGAGTCATGAGTGCTTAACACACTCTAATACTTGTGTTGAACTGTTCTGGAACAGTGCTGTGAATGCTACCACTGAAGCACAAAGCAGTTTCACTTTCAGAATGACACACACAGCATCTCCTGAACATGGCACCCGCAGCAACACTACAGCGGGAATAATCGTTCCGCTTTCTTTCTTTGAGTAAAGATTTGGCCGGTGTTTAAAAAATAAACCCACTCTGTGACGTAGAAAAGTGTGTTTAAACAAGCCGTTTTCAAGTCAGAACATTACAAAGAATATCTCTTTGGATTTGAAACTTTAATCTTTGCAACTTGAATTTGCATCAACTACACAAGACAACAAAACAAACAAACAAACAAACAAAAAACTAAACAAAGCAAAACAAAATGCAGGTCAAATTGACCACTGAAACAACATGTGTAATGCTATCAATAATTTATCATATTTTAGGTTTTCTCAATTTGACCACAACACAGCTGTCGTAACTTGACACTCGTAACACCTGTAGGTGTTTTATTCCTAAATTTATTCCTAAATTCAGTGTTTAATATTTAGGGCGGTGTTTAGAATCCACAGTCTTGAATAGGAGCCAAATGCCTTTATTATTTTCAAAGATTATAATGAGCAGGCAAACAGGTTTTTTTTTTTTTTGAAACCTCCATGCACCATTTTAAAGCCTCTCCCTGTCATTTTTTAATTCGCTTTGTTATAAATTGCTTCCCACACTACTGGCCCTTACCTGCACGTGGCCCATTAATAAAGGCAAAGGCCAGAGGTACAGTATATGTGTGTGGGACTGTGTATGAAGGATTTAAAAGCAGCGAGTTTCTCTCACTTTTCTTGAATTAAATTGTACCAGTTGTGTTGTGTGTGTGCGGTACACCTACACTAATTATTAGTACGATCCTAATAATCAGTGCTCTTCTCTCATTTGTGCAGGAGGGCTGTAAACGCATGAGCTGCTTCTCTGATGTTTCCAGAGATGTTTGCTATTGTGCCAGGAACAAAGAACCAGCCCCTCTGGGAATAGGTAGGTTAACTTTTCCTCTGTTCTTGGTGGGCCTTTGAAAAACTGTTTGTTGGGGCATGGGAGTCCTTTGTTTCAACGCCTGCACCATCAGCGCTGAATTTAATTATCGCTGCATTTTTCTTTCTTTTTTTCCTTAATTTAAAAAGCCCTGATCTTAAACGGAATAGAAATTGACAGTATTAATTGTATGTGTGGAGGAATGAAAGAACAAAAATGAAGCGTGACAGAGAAAGCTTTTGATGTTGCTGAGAAACCACCATTGACTGTAGTATGTTGTTCACTTCTCACTGCTGTGTGTGTGCACTTGGATGGGTTAAATGCAGAGCACAAATTCGTGTCACATGTCACATCTTTTTTCCATTCCTATAGACAGTATATGTTTGTGTGTATGTATGTGTATACTACATTTTTTTCAAAATTTCTTTGTGTACTGTATCGAAATGAGAAAGCTATCGAGGTTTTAAATAACATGAGGGTGAGTTAATAGACAGAATTTACATTTTTGGGTTTACAGATTTTATGTCTATTATAGTCCTATTATTTTGTTTTGTTAATATAAAGTGTATCATTCTGGAGACCAACCACAATTTATATGAAAAGCCTAATTTACTGCCCGTTGCTGTGTAACACACAGTAATTGCATGCTAAATCAATAGCAATTGTATATTAAATATAAAGTGTAACACTTTATTTACCAAAAAGTGCTGTTAGTCCTATTACACATTTGTATTTTCATTACCAAAAAGTGTTGTTACCAATGTCCTGTTACACATTTGTAGTTACACACCCCATTCAGAGGGTTGTTACATGTGTGTAGTTACAGAAATATTACAGCTGTAGGTACTATGTACTGGTCTGTACTTACACTGTGGTTACATACTACATACACATCTAGTTACTATGGAAGCACACAGGTATTAGGGACACTTAATATAAAGTGGGACCACATATGTATATCTTTTTTTTTCACTTGCTTGCTTATATATATACACACACACACGCACTCTGCTCTAACAAATAAAAGTAACACTTAAACAACACAGTGTAACTCCAAGTCAATTACACTTCTATGATATCATACTGCCCACTTAGGAATCAACACTGATTGACAATCGATTTCACATGCTGATGTACAAATGGAATAGACAACAGGTGGAAATTATAGGCAATTAGCAAGACACATCCACACTCAAATAATAGCTTGTTGATCTAACTTAATAAGATTATGACACCTATTTCCATTCTTTTGAACTGATTTATCTGAACTTAAAGTAAGTTAATTGTACTGAAATTGTTTTAGAATAAAAAAGCATTTAATTTCAACATTTATTCTCCTGATCTATCCATATGCAAAGCATGATAGGAACTAGAAATCCACTGACCAGTTTCAAAGTAAATGATTTGTTCAGGCCCAAAACAAATGGTTTAGGTTAACTTAATATTTCACAAATGTGATTTCATTTAGCATTAATAAAATTGAGTGCTAATAACAACTGAGTAAAAAACTAAAGATTTGTGTTGTTTTAGCTTATTTAATTTTATTTAATTTAAGTAAATTGAGCAAACAACTAAAATCATATTTTTGGGTGCAATAAAGGAGTGGCTCTGCAGGTGGTGACCACCACAGACCACTTCTCAGTCCCTATGTTGTCTGGCTGATGTTTTGGTCACTTTTGAATGCTGGCGTAACAGGAGACATTGTGGAGAATGTTCTGTTGCCTGCAACATCCTCCAACATGACCGGTTTGGCAGTGGGTCAGTAATGGTGTGGGGTGGGCCACACAGCCCTCAATGTGCTCACCAGAGGTAGCCTGACTGCCATTAGGTACCGAGACAAGATCCTCAGACCCCTTGTAAGACCATATGCTGCTGGCCTTGGGTTCCTCCTAATGCAAGACAATGGTAGACCTCATGTGGCTGGAGTGTGTCAGCAGTTCCAGCAAGACGAAGTCATTGATGCTATGGACTGGCCCACCTGTTCCCCAGACCCAAATCCAATTGAGCACATCTGGCACATCATGTCTTGCTCCATCCACCAACGTCACGTTGCACAACAGACTGTCCAGGAGTTGGCGGATGCTTAAGGCCACACACACTACTGAGCCTCCTTTTGACTTGTTTTAAGGACATTAGATCAAAGTTGGATCAGCCTGTAGCGTGACTCCAAATCCAGACCTCCAATTTGATGTCCATTGACTTCCATTTCCTTTTTTGAGAAGTGTACATATATATATATATATATATACATATATATATATATATATCTCCTTTGAAATGAAACCTCTGAAATGGCATAAGTTGACCTTTGGTTACGAATCTGGACATCTTGGAACTTTAATTGGACTATACAATCTTCAATCAAATTCCAGCACAAATGGAAGCACGACCGCAAAGTATCCAGCCTTTCTTTTTAGTCTGAGATGCTAGTCTTTGAATGCAAGTCCAGGTCTACCAGTCCTGCAATAAGCTCCCTCCCCATGTTCAGCCCAAACAGTATCCTTCTCCCAGAATGCCTCTCCCCACCAGGACGCAGCTGGAGAGAGGAGATAAGAGAGGCATGCAGGGGTCCCTGGCCCTCAGTCATATCACTGAAGGGAGGAGAAAGGGCAATAAAGGAGGAGACAGAGAGAAAGGGGAGAGAGGGAAAGTCAGAGCTGGAGACCTACAATATAGCATTATTTAACACTGACTGTAAAATATGCCTATTTTTTCACCTCTCCAATTATTAACTTCTGTTCCTCTGTGTGAAAATTAGTTTTGCCCACCAAGAAAGACAAGGTCAGTGGTGGATAGAGTACTGAAAATGTATACTCAATTACAAGTACTATTACATTGCTGAAATTATACACAATTACATGTAAAAGTACTAGTGTTAAAAAAAACAAAACAAGTAAAAGTACAAATTATTCTTCATAAAAAATACTAATTACTTTTAAGCTGGTGGTATTTATCCATAATTGCTGAATCAGACAAGATCCAGACAATAACACACACTTAAGAACTATAAACACTTTTGAAACTTTGTAAACAGCATTAACTGAACTGTTGGGTGTGGTTCATATACAAATCACAGAACAACACCCCTAAACATATATATATATATATATATATATATATATAGGGGTGTTGTTCTTTGAAATTGTAAGTCTCCTTACCATTATGTGTTTTATAATAAAAACACTAACTGCCGTGGGATAACAAACAGCTTTTTGAAAGCTGGCTGTTCTACCACTGCAAACGGCTGTAGACTTTCACATTTAAAATTGATGACCAGCTTGTCGACATTTGCTTGAGGGACACGCTTGCTTGTAGCAGCTAACATCACATCTGGTAACTGCTTACCTTGCTTACTTCAGCCTGCTTACTTCATGAGAGTTTGCTAGCCATAGGCATGATGTCATGGTACTGATCAATCTTAGATGGATGTTTCCTCTTGTCACGATTGAGACAACGGGAAACGTGTGGATCCATTTGCAAATGTTTAATGGCAACACTCAGAGTAAAGTCACAGGCAGAGTAATAACCGGCAAACGGGGATATCAGAGTCAAAGGCAAGAGAATAATCCAAGTTCGTGGCGTGGGTCAGGCGATGAAGCGAACAGTGTCCAAGGGGCAAGGCTAGAGCGAGTGTCCGAGGGAAGGCTAAGATCAATATCCAGGAAGGCAGGGAAACACGGAGAGAACACGGGAAAACAAGGATGGCTTGACAATGGGGAAAACATACAGTACACCAAACATTGACGAGCGACTAACAAAGGACATTTGGGGTATTTATACATGTGACATAAGGCGGAGAGACAATGAAACACCATGACAACCAACAAGAGGGGCGGAGACATGAACAAGCAACAAAGACAGCAGACAAGGTAGGCGGAGACATGAGTTCATTGATAATTAGTCCAACGGGTGAAAACAGACATAAAACAGTTTGCTGGGGCTGGAGTGCCATCAGCAGACTGGCATCTCCAGCAGAACATGACACCTCTGGGAAAAAAAAAATAAAAATAATATATATATATTTATATATATATATAAATAGACTCTTTCAAATGTTTCAAATGATGCAAATGATGCCTTTCTCTTATCCGTACGATAAAAGGACATTTTAATTCTAAAAAAAAAAACAACTATGCAGCAAAAATGCGCCAATGCCTTTGCTGACTTGAGGGGATTAAAATTGCTTGCAATATGGAGAAACTTTGCTATTAACCTAATCGTGTGAACCGAACCATCAGAGCAAAGTCTAAACATATTAACAAGTAAATAAATAAAATATCACACAAATAAAGTTAGAAGTCTTCTTACCATGATGCATTTTAATAGATTAGAGGCTGACGTTTTGTAAGCCGAAAATCACAGCCCACGGCAGACTGTTTACACTGCATCAGCACACTGTCCCCTTTCCACCCTCTATAGGTGAACAGCTCCTCCAGGTGTGGTCATGGGCACTCATCCTCTGCTATTTCTTCATAATTTCTGCATTCTTCAGATTCATTATTGCTGTCTTGAATCTCCATGTGTCAATCAATAACTTCTTGACTGTACAATGACGGTCAGCTCACGTAAATCTGCAGTGGCCGAAACTTATTTTCGGTTCAAATAACATACCAGGCTTTTGATTGGTCAGTTAAGATGAGATATATATATTTTTTTTTTTTGAGGAAGTAAATGACTTTGCTTAATTTGTACTCAAACACAAGTAAAATTACAGACTTAAAATTATACTCATGAAAGTACAAATGCCACAAAAAACGTACTTAATTACAGTAACGTGAGTAGTTGTAATTCGTTACCTCCACCACTGGACAGTTTTACTATGGATAACTTTAGAGTCTCTATGGCAGTTTATAAAATAACAAGAGACCTATTTTTTCTCATTATTGCTTTACATTGCAGTAATTTATCCAACATTCTGCTTTTTGAGGTTGTGAACTGACTGTTTAAAATAGTTTACAGTGTTGTTTTGTAAAACGTGGCATGGTTGAGTATTTGTAAGGGATGTGTGTTAAAGCACAATCAGCGCACTGTGTCTCAGGCTGTAGTGAGTCTTAATTAAAGTGCAGTGCTTCAGTAACTTACAATCAATAAAGCATGGATGAATAAACTCTCATCACCAAAGCTGAAAGGTAGTCTACACGTCAAAGAAAACACAAACACATAAATGAATAAAAAAGAGAAGTTTAGAAGTCAGCCGCATATTCATTTTGGCCACCAGTAAACAAATGTCTTCTCGTATGTTTGTATTGATGCCTGTATATCTTGCTAATTATTATAAATGGATGCTTTCAGCTCTGGATGCTGATTGGTCAATAAAGCATTCCAGCTTCCAGTGCTGAAATACATGGTATCGCAAAATTGTGCTGTACTTTATCCATAAGAGGTTTACAAGTTAAGACAGCAGCTAGCGAATTTGTTTGAGAAAGCATGTGAGGATACGGTATATTATGCTTTTTTAACAGTGACTATATTGACAATATAGTCATTCTCATTGTTCCTTATTACTTAAAAATTGTCAGCTTGTTATTTTAAAAAAATTGATTTGACTGATATTTGGTCAGTAAACACATTTACAAGCTTGACTATATACTGCCATTTTGAGCAAAATTCATTCATTCATAAAAAATAATACTTTCATTCAGCAAGGAAGTATTCAATTTACAGTCACATGATTCTTTTACAGTTATATTTGCATATTTATTAGGGGTGGGCATAGATGAATTATTTTAATCTAGATTAATTTTGAAATTAATCTAGATTAAAATGGCTCATTTGAATTTAGTCAAAGGCATTCAGAATATGTGTGCAACCTAAATAATGACTAAAAGTAAAGCCCACACGCATGTTTAAAATATTTTGATATATAAAATAAATAAATAAATATCAGTATCACGTTCATTTCTGCACTCGGTTACATGTGTTTTAATTATCAAAATTAAACATGGGTTTACTACAAATAAAAAAAAATAATAGTTGAACTAAAGCATGTGTGTAACATCTATGGTTTGTTTTTGATCTATGTTTCTATGTTTCCGTGTCATGTGATGTTTTGTTTTGATTTCC
>JAUMHR010000072.1:15465436-15477961 GCA_032361145.1 Enteromius fasciolatus | reverse complement strand
TAAAGTACTTTTGTTTTCATTTAACTTTCGACTCCGAAATCTCCTTCGCCTTCTCCACATCAGCGTTACCCGTGACAATGTGATCTCTGTGATGCCCAGATGTACAAAACAGACCCTCTCACCTCTGTAATAACACATGAACATCACGGTCGACAGGTGAGAAGAATCGAAGCTCACACGTACAGTAGTTTAGAAAACTAGTCGCGTCCGAATAGGGCTACAGTGCAATTCAGCTAGGTATACAGTACATCCACGCTAAACTATGAAGGTGAAAGTCATCATAGCTTGTGTAGTATAGACCCAGCTCCCAACCCAACTTTGTGAATCGATTAACGGCGATATTTTTTTTATCGTGTGATAAGAGTCTCACGTTAACGCCGATAACGGCCCACCACTAATATTTATAATGACATTAACTACCATAAAGGTAATCCAAAAATGGTCTTGGTTTAGCTATTTAATTTTAAAATAATAAAAGGATGCAATATATTGATATAAAGTGACAGTACAAACATAAATAATTTACAAAATATTTAATTTACATTTTTATGTATTTATCTAAATAAAAAAATGACAACATTTTATTATCATTATTAATGGAATAATAATAATCAATAATAAATATTTCTTGAGCAGCAAATAAACATATTAGAATGATTTCTGAAGGGTCATGTGACCGTAATAATGCAAAAAAAATCATCTTCCCATCACAGGAGTAATTTAAATTCTAAAATATAATAAAGAGGTCGTTTTAAATTCTAACAATATTTCACAATACTGTTTTATTGCATTTTTATCACATAAACACAGGCATGATAAACAAAACAAAACAAAATTAAAACAACAACTTATTTGTGCATTTAAGTTTAAGGAATACATTACATTTTTAAATATACCGAGATAGAAATTGCTATGCACAGTGCACAGGCTTTTAAAAATGAACAATGACAACTTTATAAACAGGTTTCCTCAACATTCACAACAAAGTTTTCCGCTCTTGCAGCACATATGAAATGTATGCTTCATTGAGTCTGTTTCTTTAGATACATTTAGTGATTTGTGCATGATTCTTGGTGACGGCTTACAGAGGGAAGCATCGTTTTACAACTGACTTTACACAGCAGCTCTATTGACTGAGAGTGAAGAGAACAGCGGACAGGGACTCGTTTCTGACTCCTGATTACAGCTGTTTTCTGACACCTCAGAGAGTGATGTGGTGGACGCTTTAACCCTCCATAAATATTCAGGGCAAGTTTACAGTGTGTGCTGAAGTGCAGGCGTAAAATCAAGCTTTAATGACCCCTCACTAGCCTGAATGGATTTCTTTTTCAACCTCTGCTGAGTTGGCTTCATGTGGGGGAATTGGAGTATCTTAGCTTTCTATTTCATTACTGGGACGGGGAGATCAGGGAATTTTCCCGGTGGGAAGGCTTTGAGCTTGTGGTTGAAATGAATTTATATACATTGTAAAAAAACAAATTGTCAAAGATTTTAAAAAAAAAAAATCGGACATCCTCAAATCGGATCATTTGTGCAGCAACAGCAGTTTCGGGAGTAGTTGAAATTACAGCCTCTCAGCATTCATACGGTGCTCTCTTTACACAGATATCAGATAAGTGCTCACTTTTGTGCCAGGAAAACCTTATGCTTTGACTGCATCTCTTACTAAAATGATTGGTGTCCTGGTATCTGAGCATCTCAAACTGGGGTCTTGGAGCTATAAGGGTCCATACATCTTTGGGGGTCTGAGATTTTCTAAAATGGATTTTTAAGACTATTAAAATGCAAAAAGAAATTAATTTTAAACTTAACATATAAACTATGTTTAAAATCGTAATATGTAACTGCATTTTGCTTTCCAAAGAGAAGTAAGAAGTTATGTGACTCATAAAAAATGTTTAATGTTACATTATTTTATGCAGCATGTAGCATTTTTTTTTTCTCTAAATAGTTTTAATAATTCCTGCTGTGTAGCTGAGAAATAAATAAAAAAATCACTGTCAAAATAAAAATCACTGATTGCCCATGTGAATTTTAATTATTTGCTTTACATGCATTCCGGCATCTGCGCATGTGCTCCCTTTTACCTATGTTGTGGCTGAATACAAATAATCATAATTGATGGACAACTAGGCTCTACCAGGGAAAAGATATCAGCACAACCCAGCGCAGAGAAAATAAAAAAGCCAGAGATTAAACCTGTAATTTTCGGTAAAACGTTTATAATCCTGTAAAACATTTTTGACTGACATTCAGTTTTGGGGGTAACGCATTACAAGTAACGCGAGTAACGTAATATTACTTTTTAACTTAAAGTAAAGTACAGTGTAGTTCTAGACTAAATGTGAATGTGCATTCATTCTAGCCTGGCTTTTTGTTTAAAGCTCATAGGAGCTTAGTCTGGCCAAGCTATTTTATTACCCGCCTTCTGGGAGGCGGGCTTAACCTGTGTCAATCAGATGCCTCTGACAGATTTAGCATTCATCAATGTATTAGAAAATAAACTCAGAATATGACACAAACTAAACAGTCAAAAATGACTGTGCTTATTGTTTTTTCTTTTATTATTATTGCTAAAGAGTGTCACAATAGAGAGGCAGAGGCAAGAAAGCGTTCGGATTCAGATGCAAATGTTTATTAAAAAGCGAGGTCTGACAGGCAGGGTCAATCAGCGGCATACAGGAATAGCGGAGATTAAACAAGAGAATGGTCAGTGTCCAGGCGTGGGTTGGTACACTGTAAATATAATCCAAAGGGAAAAACAGAGGTGGTGGTCAAAACAAGCGAGGTCGGTAACAACAGAGCTACAGTAGATACAGAAAGAAACACGGAGTGGCAAAAAGACAGGACAACAGTGCAATGGACCGTAGCAACACACAAACACATCCAGGGTTTATACATGTGAAACTAGGTCAATGGGTGGAGCAAACAATGAAACACCATGACAACTTACAAGCGGGGCGGAGACATGAGTTTACATAAAAAAGTAACTAAGTAACTTAATTGGTAACTTTTTAGTAACGCAATATTGTAATGCATTACTTTTAAAAGTAACTTTCCACAACACTGCTGATGTTATTAGACTAATGTGTTTTATTGTCTGTTGCACACTGCTGTCACATTGAATGTAATGATTTGGCTAATGCAGGACACTATGCAATGCAAATAAGAGGGGATTTAGAAGTGGGTACGCAAAACCGACCAATAAAGAAGCGCGTATACTCCACTGCACTACACCACTGAGACCAAGAAGACCGTGCAACAACATGCATCAACAGATGCTGAGCTCAGATGTAAGCTCTTGTAAGATGCTTTCCCTTTACACAGCAGTGTATTCGTTGCTGGAAGAAAGCAAAAAGGAGAAATATAGGAAGCTCAATTGAATATAATACAAATTTTGTGATTGGCTATAATTGTATTGGGCCAGGGCGGGCCAGGCTGAGCAGTTGACTGGACTGAAAGGGATGGGGAGGAGCGTGAAGGAAAGGCAGCTGGAGGGTATGACTTTCCCCTTCCAGGTACTCCATCCCACTGATCACAAATCATTGATCCCAGCCGTCAATATCTCCTATCCTTCTTGCATATCAATGCTCTCCTCCGTCTCTGAATTAGAATGAATTGCCTCTTTTCTTCCTCAACTGGGCGTCCATTGATTTAGGACGGCATATCGGGATGTCCATGTAATTAGGCATCCGACTTCTCTCTGTGTGATGGTCTAGTTTATCACCTTTTATATCACTGTCCTCGCACACAAAGCTGGCGAAACACCAAGAATTGAAATACAATTAAACCTCAGTATTAGAAAGCTGCAGTTTTAACACTATTATTTTTAGTGAGTGCTTGAAATCAATTGATTGTTCTGTGCATATCAACAAGTAATTACTATGACATGGTTGTAATAAAGACTTATCAGTAAAATATTTGGCATATTTAACAAGTTTGTTCAGCCTTGCTCAGATGTAAAATTCTTTCATAGTATTTGATTCTGTGGACAAAAAACGTTGGATTGAAACACCCTTGATGTTTGCTATTTGCAGGTGGTTTGCTGCTGCTACTGAATCTTAGCATGCAGCTTAATGGCTAAAAAAACAACGATGTGAACTTGAGCAATTGCGGAAAACACACAAAAAGTACTGTTTTCGGCCTCTTAATTTTTACCATTTCATTTAAGAAAAAAAAAAAACTATACAGACGGCAATTTAAAAGGTCAAAAGTTTGGTTTAACTTGAAGAAACTGTGACAGGAATAAATCACTGTAATGATACTGCTATTATAATTATTAAAAAAACAAACAAACATTATTTTCAAAATATATATATTTTATAAATTATATTTTAATATATATATTTTTCTTATATATTAATTTATTTTTATTTCGGTTTTGTATTGTCAGATCATAATGTAAATTTTTTTTTTAATGCATTGACATAAGCAGCCTCTAAAATAAAGTCACATGATCACTGAAATGATGAAGCATTTAATATCAGCAAACTAGTCTGCCTCCCCTTCCAGAGGGACCCTGGGATTAAATGGGGTCAGTGGTCCCCCTCACCTGGCTGGCACGTGTAGGGACGTCAGAGACTAAAAGCTCATGAGGGAAAAGACAGAAAGACTAAGAAGGGACGTTGGGGGGTTGACCTTGTACATGGAGGGGTGTCAGGGCCAACCAGCCAACCATCTGTCTGTGCTGCCGAGGGGCTGACCTGCCATGATTGTCTGACTGAGAGGTCAAAAGGATGAGGTGACGTGATCGGAAAGAAGAGATGGAGAGAAAAATGTTGATTACACTGTCATATAACTAAATAGTCTAAATTCATATTTTCTCTCTCAGTACTAAAACCATTACCCGAGTCCAGAGGTATAGCACAGTTTTTTTCTAATATGAGGCACAAAGGCAATTTGTGGAAGTCTGGCTAACCTTTAACCATTCTGAATGTCAGCATTGAGAACAAAATGGCACACATAAAAACAGGTGATTTTTTCCCCTCCACAATTGTTTTCAAAAAAATAGGAGACTAATGCATGACCATTTAAAGCTGTAAATGGGTTACAAGTGCAACCCATTGTTGTCTACAAGCACTTCGCTTTACAGTAAAAAATACATTGCTGTTCTCACCATTTCAGTGTCCTTTTTTTTAAGAAAAGGTTGCAAGGATGTGCAATGATTTGAACAAACGTGTAAGAAACACATCTGAATCCTAAGCAAGTGCACAGATCACATGCACTGTATTGATTTTCACAATATTGATTTTGTTGTAGTGTTTTGTACAGTAACTGTAAGAAATTGTAAAAAAAAAAAACGGTATGGAAGAACAGGCATAAATGTGTCACTTAATATCCTCTTAAGTGTTCTTTTAGCACAATTTGCCTGTTCTCTGATTGTTGAAGATTTTCTGCAGAATGATGGGTAAAGTGACGTTTTTGACATGATTATTTAAACAAAGAATAATTAATGCAGGCTAATGGCTTTAACAATAGTGTACACTATCCTTGCATTTCACAGAAGATCTAACAAGGGTATGGAGAGGTATAAGAGAACTTAACAAATTCTGTATCTTTTCCATCATCCATTTACAAGATTTTATGGCAGGCTGCAGCACAGACGCTGCTCCAGACGGTCGCTAATTTGTAAGGACGTGCTCTTTGTGTGTCTGTCCACACCTCTGGTCCATCCAAACCCATATTTTATTCTTTGTCTGCTCTTTGTCTGACGAGAGTAATTTAACTCTTGGTTGAGCGAGACTTGTCACTTATGTGGGACTGACACTGATGTAGAGCCGACCTTTGACCCTGTGCGCTTGTGTCTCATTATCACCTGCTCCTCATCTGGGATCAGAAACGGCCCGTTGCCACACGCTGTCCCACCATGGAGTTCAGGGGAAAATGCACAGCTGTGCTGTGACTTGAGGATCAATGGTTTTTGAGTGATTTCTATGAAAGGAAATCATGCAAAATTAGGCTACGCTGATTATGCTGCATGTTTGATCTGGAAAAACAACAGCAAAAATAATACTATTTTGTGGTATGTTGCCATATAGCGTAGTATTCAAATAAATAATAGGGGACTCACATAAAAAGAAAAAAGAATATACAGTTAAAAATTTGTATCAACATTTTTACCCAGCACTACAAGAAATGTTTTAATCGAACACCTGTTTAAACCAAAGTATTAAAATATTGAAAATGTATGCTATTTTTTTTAATATTGTAATAACAGAAATTAGTTCCATCTATAAAAATATCGAGTTTAATATTTTATGCGGTGCAGGACTGCATAGAATGAATGGCTCAGTAGCTCTTTTACAGCATGTGTTAAACTCTCTGCTCTGACTGATTAGTGCAGTTACATGAGACTCAGTCTTGTAAAATGAGTCTCTTTCGGGGAAAAATGGGGCACCCGGCTCTCTGATGTGGCTCCGAGATCCATAAACCACCATGTTATTGAGCATTTGGTGGCAGTATGCGGAGCGCAGTCATGGCCTTGCCTAATGAGACCATTTTATATTCACAGAAAGACAGAGGAGGGTGGGAGTTTTAAGCCTGATTAACTTACCAAAATCTGCTTATGTGCTTTTTTTACACTAGACTTCAAAGGGATCACTTTTTAAATTTCCTGGACACTGGTATTAAGTGGACCGCTTTACAACTTCTTTCTTGGTCTTCAAAGAGTGAAGTGAACACTGGAGTGAATCTGCCACTGTCATAAGTTCACGAGGCATCAGATAAACACAATTTGACAGCAGAAAGGCTAATAAAGAATGACCAGGAGTGGCAAGAGGGTAATGAAACCCTTTATGTGTGGGAGTTTAGAGCTTTGTGTTGTAAAACAAGCTCTTTTTGCTGCCGGCTGTCTTTCAGCGAAGTGTAATTTCCAGGCTAGTGGTGTATGACCATACATGTGTTTGATTCAAGTGCCGAGAAAAAGTGAAGAGGTAAAGTAAAGTGCCATATTTCAGTTTGATGTTGCCATTAGACGGATTACAAAGTTATTTGGAGGATGTATAGATATTAAGTCACTAACAAAACAGATTCTAGCAACACCAATTGTGACATGTTATTTTTTCCATGCAGTTCCCTTTAAACCTTGCACACATCCAAAGTATGTTCCTATTTAAAAACCAACACTCATAGCACACTCAAATTTCAAAAACACTCTGGAGAATTCGATTACTTCCAGAGTCATGGAGATGAACTTCCCATTTTTAAGTTGTGTGAAAGGAACAAGGAATGAATCCAACAGTATAATGAATCATGTGACACCCAACTAATGATGTCTGGATCACAGTGACCTTTTCCCAGTGTGAATGAGGTGCACCACGTCCACCTGTGACCACCCTCAAGCTGTCAGATCTGAATTTGTCTTTTGCCCCCTTTGTTGGGTTTGTCAGTGACCTCTCGTTCTGGTTTCAAACATGAGTGCAGGGACCTATTACCATTGCAAGCAGATGCATTTTGCTAATGTCTTTAGCATTTAAAATTAATCATGACAACTAGAAGGCAAACAAACATCAACAAACACTACAGTACAATCGTTCATTTGAAAGTGATTGGCATCTCTTGTTCACGTTTTTTGACTTGCCCCTCTCTCAAGATAGGCTTCTAAATCATATTCCATCATATTGTTATAATATGCGTCACATCCACTGACACTGCACATACCTCAACTCACAGATACCTTGATAAGAGGTCCCAATACAATCACGGTTGCACTTTATTGGACTTTTCTGAACTTTTCTGAAAACTGTGATTCTCTAAGGCATCACATGTACTGTATGGAGCAAATGCTGCTTCACACACATTCAGTTTTAACAATTTCAGGCTTAACTTATTGGTGTTCTCCTTTCCTATTTAAAGTCTTGACTTGAACTCTTTATTTAGCTGAAGAAGCACAGCATATGTCATCTATCCTATGGAACACGTGCCATCTGTCCCTGTAGAGCTGCTTAACCTTATATTCTGTCCTGTCTTCACTGGCTTTTGTATCTTGTTTTACACTTCTGTTGGTAAAACTGGACATTAAAGATTTGCAAAGTAGAAGAAAAATTACACAGCTACATTGAATAAAGGTGCCAAGTTGCCACTTGAAATTCAATTAAAAAAGAGGTATTTTTTGCATGCATATATATATATATATATATATATATATATATACATACACACACACACAAACATATTTTATATCCCCATAAAAATATAAATTATTTAAAGGATAATAATTAAGTACTTCCAATAAATAAGGGGCTACTTATTTGCATGCATATTTTTATTTATATGCATTTGCATGCATATTTATATTTTTAATCTCAAATAAATGCTGTTCTTGTATAAAAAAAACTGTTGAACTTTAAACATTATTTGCAACATTATTTCACAGTATTACTGTACTTTTATTAAATAAATGGAGCCTTCATGAGTGTGAGATGTGTTTTATAATTATAATAAATATATACATTCCCCATAACATTCCATCTGCTATATTAGATTACTAATGAGGAATCCAACAAAAAACAGGTAAGAGATTCATTCAGATCCATGTTTTCATATGTTTGACTTCCATTACTGCATTCTAGAGTCTATCAGAAAATGCACTTTTGTTATTCATAGTCTGATTCTCTATACCAAACCCTCTGTTATCATCCTCATACATTTCATCTTAGTCATTTCTCCATTTCATCACATCAGAGTTTTCTGAGAACTGTTGATTAATCCCAATTCACTTTTCCATGTCCTAGCCTCCCGGACCGACATTCTCCTAATGCTACAAAGTCATTTCACGCATGGCTCTGAGTTAATCCTCCGTCACTATATGGTAGATATGCTCATCTCCGTCACGTGTATCTAAAGCAGACCCCTGCAGACCGATATCAGGCCTATAAAATGAGGTGTGGTGAAGCTAATGGCTATGTGGCCTTGTATTAATGTAACATTCCTAGGCACCCTGTTGATAGATATGGGAACATTGGTCTGATGGTCTCTTTGTCATAGTTAATGGAGCCGATTGGGCATGCGGTGAAGTTGTTTCATTTGGCTGGCTTGGTTTCTTTTTGCACTTTTGAAGATTTGGACCCCCTACAAGGAAAGCCAGTGGGTTTGATATGTATAATAAAAGCAAAACATCCGTATTTTATCACACACCCAAGGATGGTTTCTAAAGTTATCTGTGCCCATAATCTTGACTTTACTGCAGAAGAATGAACAGAAGGAAAACAAAGTCATTCAATTGTCTGATAGCCTTAACCTGCAACTTCTCCAGTGAACCTTAAGAGTTTAAATAATCCTCAAACTTTGAAATGTCAAAAAAATAAATATAATGTTCATTTGGATGGAAATGAGCTAACATATTTTATTGCAAAAAGGTCAACATTGGCCCCCTGAAATCAAATGAATGTTTTTTGGGTGTTAGTATCAACATGTTAGTCTTAAGGTTAGCTGTAAGGCAGTGTTCTCCAAAATTCGCATTTAGAAGATATAAGATATAAGGCATCAAAACTTGCAGTTCCGTCACTTCCGCCAAAACAGATCAACAATTTTTTTGACGTCACCTCGTACTTCAGCTTCTTATCAAATCTTCTGACCAACGAAATGCTCTCTGGGTCTGAAGCGCCCACCCCCTACACTATAAATAGATGTTGAAGCTGCAGCTGAGATCTGTCACTTGTTCACAGTGTTAGTATTTTCTGTACAGTGGATGGCACATAGTGTACAATGTTGGTGATAGGGACTGATTCAGTGTTATGTTTTCGATTTGGGGCAAATGAGGTCTGGTTTGTGTCACGATTGAGCGAATCATATGCTCGAGTCGGCATACTACAGTTTTAAAACTACACAGCCTCAGCATGATTATGATCACTAGTAAGAATAAGTAAATGTTATATTGGATCTAGAAGGTAATATATTAGACTGTGACTGTCAAATGTGGCTTTTCCGAGCTCAAGGGCTCTGGCCAGAGCAGATATAAATGCTATTTTAAAAAAGGGGGTGGGGCTGCTCAATATGTCTTACTGTCTTCCTGTTTCAGTTGAAATTACGTGACCACAATGCTGCGTGTTTAAAGGGGACCTTTACGTTTTCATTTTTTAATTTTGTTCTAAAATTTTACTTAATTTTGCTATCTCTCTCCATTCCCTTCTGTGCTCACATAATTGTAAGAATTCAAGACCAGTAACGGATATATGTATCCCAAAAGCTGTTAAGTTTTAGTGTTTACTGATTTTGCAGCAGCAGGTGTGTCAGCTTACTTTGCAGATGGCAAACTGACAGTCAAGAATGGTATATCAGGAGAAGTAAATACTAATTAACATATGGCTTGCACAAATTGAAAATAAACAAGACCATACATTTGAGTTATGTTTGAGAATATACTGGCTGAGCTTCTGATCTGGAAAAGTAAACCAGATATGTTGGAGATCTGCTCATAAAATGAGTAGCTCCTTTGTATTTGTTTTAAGCTTAATATGTAATTTGAAAAAAGCAAAACTCAACTTTGCTTGCACTGTGTGAAAATGAGCAATTTTCAACTTTTTCCTATTGAATAAAAATATAATATGTTTTGTATACTACACAAGCATTTTCTTATTTTCAGAAGATGTTGATGCAGTCTTTATACAGTGTAAGTTTAATTTACGTTTTTGTGATGATATCTGAGAATATATTGCTGTAATGCTGAGTCATTATGCCAAGCCTGCAAGTGTGATGCTTTGAAACCTGTGCATATGAGCCAAGTAAATGCTTATCAGAAAATCATTCTTAAATTTGAGGTGAAAATAGGAAAAACAAGAGGCTAAAATTGGAAATGTGTGAATGTGTGTGTGAGCCAGAAGGCTTGCCGTATGGACAATGATATAGCTCAGCATGTAAATCTGTTAGCAGAGGGGACTGGTATTGTCTCACTTGAAGAGTTAGTATCAAAAACAGACTTGGAGGATTTGTGTGTGTGTGTGTGTGTGTGTGTGTGTGTGTGCTTGAACAAAGGAAGAATTCAAAAAATATATACACCACAGTGCTGTTAAATGAGAAATTGTGATTAATCACACCCAAAACAATATATTTATATGTACAGTGTTTATTTATTATGTATATATCAACATTTACAATGTATTTGCAAATATTTACATGATATATATATATATATATATATATATATATATATATATATACATGTTTGTATTGATATATACATAATAAATATACACAGCACACTATATTACTATATATATCTATAAAGTAAGCATGTATAAAGTATGTACATAATATGTCAGCCATTGAAATATGTCAGACTATTTCACCTGTTGTGTTGACTGTTATGCCACAGTGTTCAAGCACCCAGAGTAGTATAATGTGCCATGGATCTCTGCAGTAATTCTGCAATCTTTAAGTGCTTTTTTAAGAAAATTACTGCATGCGCTTGCTGCAGTAAGAAATGAGGCGGTTTGAGATAAAGAGCAGGCTGGTGTTCCACATGTGCATATGTCTCACATGAGAGCAGTCCATAATTAAACTCTACACACTCAATAACCTTAAAGATTCTGTGCTGCCAGCATTTTCCTCTTTTGTTTTCCACACTGCCTCTTGAATGGCCCGCTTCTTGTTGGCATGGTTCCCTGGCTACCTGCTGAGCTGTGTCGCAAAACTTAAGTACAAACGGGTGTCGTCATGTCTGTGTTTTGTCCTCACCCCCTCTGGGAGATCACACTTGAGGAGAACAAAAAGGGCCTTTCCAGTTCTCACCCCTAACATCTTCCAGGCACAAACTGGAGGACACATCCGTTGAACTTTCACCTTTTCTGAAACACATATTGCTACCAGTAATGTTTGCAGTAAAAAAAAAAAAAAAGAAAAGAAAAAGATAAAGCTTCTGTTTGGAAAAATGTTCCAGGCAACGGTTTAACTTGTAACTATTTAATCTTTATACAGCTGCGGTGAACCAACAAAGATCAGGGAGTTTTTATTTCCCTCATTTTGTTTTTTGGAGCCGTGGGCCGCATGCATACCGACATCGACAGATACAGTGCCAAGTCAGATAAGCTTGTAAAACCATAAGGAGCCTTGTGCACATTTTTAGCTAAATGGAGGCAAATGTTGTCAGAATGTGTCAGTGAGTTCCCCTCAGGAGCCTAAAACTCTGGCAAAGCAACAAAAAGCAGTAGAGTCATGGGGGAAAAGCTTAAGGACAGAAAATAAACTAGCACATTTAGCGCAAATCATTTTACTTACTGTATGTGACTCAGCAATGAGATTCTAACGGTTCAAAAAGTTAATTTAAAAAAGCACATTCTACATGTTGAGAAGGAGAAGGTGTATAGCGTCATTCTAAAATTCTGCAACTTTATTTTTAGTGTGAATGAACATGAACAAAAGGACATGTTTCGCAAAATGATTCTGCTGCACTTTTCGAAATAATGTAATAGTATATACAGTAGTAATCAGGGGTTGTCAAGAAAAACCAAACAATCAAACAATAACTTTGCGTCAGTAGTTATTAAGGATTCATCAACATAGGCTCATGCATGCATCTACCTACAGTTC
>JAUMHR010000072.1:15445604-15456302 GCA_032361145.1 Enteromius fasciolatus | reverse complement strand
AAGATATTTAGTAAATTTCCTACCATAAGTATATAAAAAAATGATTTATGGTTAGTAATATGGATTGCTAAGAACTTAATTTGGACAACTTTAAAGGCAGTTCTCTCAGTATTTTATTTTATTTTTTGCACCCTTAGATTTCAGATTTTCAAATAATTGTGTCTTGACCAAATATTGTCCTCACAAACCTTACAACAATAGAAAGCTTATTTATTTAACTTTCAGATTATGTTTAAAACTCAAAAATGGACACGTATCGCCGGTTTGTGGCAATCAGTTTTGACTTTGACCCATTCAATGTATTGTTGCCTATTTGCAATTTAAGCATTATCTTAATTGACGACCTCATATTTGACGTCTAAACAAGTATATTGTCACCTAAAAGATTTTCATAGGACATCTAGTAACAACACTTTAATTAACTAACTAAATTTAATCATGTATGCATATTATTTACAAGGATATTTAACCTGTTAAATTTTGAATCATATATCATATATAATATGCCTAATTCTATTATTTTCACGATCAAACTGAGTGAAATAAAGTTTTGTTTTTTTTGTTTTTTATTTTAAACATAAACCCAAACATAAATCTTCTGCATCTCCTGGGATTTCTAATGGTTTGGATCTCACAGGCCTGCATTTAATGCATCCTGAATATCAAGAACACATCCAAGAACTTTAATGCATTTTTTGTTGTTGTGTTCTTAAGTAACAGAATTGAACATCGAAGAACAAACAAGATATTTAACGAACACAATGAGAAAAGGCTAATACATATGTGTACCTATTTGCTACAAAATAAGTGTTAAAGCCAGCACGCTGACTGGTGTTAGCATTTTGCTAAGCTAACAGTGTTATACCGTAAAAATACATTGCATGCATATAAGCGATTTGTCCTTGTTTCTGATTGCATAAAAGTACCATTGACACCAATTTTAGTGCTGAATGCATTATAGTTGTCCATGCCTTGAATTAGCGTATTGAACTAGCGAATGCCTTATTCAAAATGCTGCAAGAAATAAGCACACTATAAGATAACATAATTTGTCTGCTTTCAGTTTAAATCAGCCTTTATGTGTATATATGATGACTAAAAATGCTAAATACATGCAGCTCTCAAGTGTTTTGATACAGAGCCAGTGACATACTGTAGAATTCAGCATTAGCCAATATGATCATCATATTAGAAACCTAGAGGAAAAACGTTCAGATTAAAATTACAGCGTGATTAATGTTGATTAGTATTAAAATGAGGTTAAAGCGATCAAGAAACATTAGAAGTAAATCCCCAAATCTTCTTTAGGAGACTATCCAAATAAGACTTATCCACTTGTTGTTTACCACAGATCATTTTTCTGCCGTTTGGCTCTGTTTGATTCTCTGCTGCCCCAAGTGTATTTGTATATTGACTGCTCTTTTGGCCTGCTTGAACCCTAAAGTCTCTTTTGTGCACGCACAGGTGGTCGGCCTGTTATAGCATATACATTATAATTACCTCGTTCTGTTTCTGATAGCATTAGCAGAACTTTTAAATAGAATGGATCAAGTGGCCAAATATTTGCTAGTGTAAAGAACACTAGAATCCCAAGACGGAATACAAACAGCAATTAGCCATCTTTCTTCAGCCTTACAATTTTAGACCATAATAGTCAAATTCTTCAAGAGCCATGTAACTCGCATTGCGCAAAAATCACACTGCATCAAAGTCATCTCCTCTTACCGCGTAAAGGAAGTTCTGCTTTATTTTTCTCTAGACTTGATTTAGAGCACCACCTGGAAAATGTCATTGCCGTGTCAAGTGACAAAAATGTCACCCTTTGTTTATCCTGAATAAGCAATAATTGGCAATAATTGAAGCTATTAGCGGGTATTAACCGAGCACTTGTGTGGCACTCCGC
Organism: Enteromius fasciolatus; assembly: GCA_032361145.1. Lineage (NCBI taxonomy): Eukaryota > Metazoa > Chordata > Actinopteri > Cypriniformes > Cyprinidae > Enteromius > Enteromius fasciolatus. Next base: position 15,454,399 of record JAUMHR010000072.1, on the reverse strand, counting down.
GGGGTTATTCTCCTCAATGCCAACCCATTAAATCTAAACACCATTTAAGCTAGGCAGCATATTTAGTTCATTATTCCTTTAATTGCTTGTTTATGTCTAGTAATTACAACCATGGGTGACACAGAGCCTTAGCAATGCACATTCAAATAGAATTCCAAAATCAGACAAGGCGATTATGGCAGAAATGGCACAGGCCAGACAGACGTGCCCTTCCCTCATTTCCCTCTGAAGCCAGTCAATAAACAATCTGCATATCTTTAGTCCATCAATATTTAATAGCAGCCAGCTAAAGGGCTCCTCTCTCAGGCTCAGTCAGGTTTGATGTTTGATGCTTTGAAATGTGCCACAGACAGCAATCGCACGGTCCCTGGAGGGTTGGGCGCACTGCGTGTTTGTATTTGTGTGTGTGTGTGTGTGTACACATTGTTCTTTTGAATGCTTGCACTAATGTGTGTGTTCTGGGAATGTTAAGAATAAATGTATAGCTACAACAGATTCTCTGTTTTTGACAATAGGTTTATAAATGCTTCTCATTAAAAATCTAGTGGGATTTTTGGCGCATATTGTGCTTGCAGAGATGGAAATCATGTAAAGCAGCATTTCGCAGGCTTTGTGATTTTAATAATCACACTAAGCCATATTGCAGTTTCAATTTTATTCCAATTAATTGTTCAATCCTACTAAGAACCTAGCCCAACAATTTCCTTTTGTTCATGATTTACTGGATAATTGCTATTTTATTATGATTCAATTAATTTTACATGCCTTTTCCAAGTGTAAAAATCAGAGTCTCTCAAATATCCAGATGTTTAAAGACAGTGGGGATCCTATTTCTTCTTCCTTTTTTTTTCTTATCGTTTTCTTATCTTGAGGGCCTCTTCTGAAGTCCCTAGTGGGCTCAGCCCCCTGATTGAGAACCAGTGCTATAAAGGTGGTAATGTACATTTGTGCCATCATTGAGAAAATGTGGTGTTTTCAAAAGGTCGGACAGCCCTCTTCAAATCAACAAAAGCTTCTAGCTATGCTGTATTAGTAAATAGACAGTTTCTGTGCGTGTGTGTGTGTGTGTGGTTGGTGTTAGCCATTCTGAACTGAATTTTAACGATCAAAACAAATGAGCCAGTTCAGACCCACAATTAGTGGACAGTCATGGCTATGTGTTGCCTGTAAATGAGCAACACGACAGCCTCTCTACCCCCTCTGGAGTAAACCTCTGCCCCTGGAGAAGCCTCATTAACTGGGTTGGGTTATGGGGGGAAAGGGGGTGATGGGGCTCTTTAAAGCTCAATAACCCTGAAGAGCTCGGGCTGGAACCTGTTCCCTATAATAGACAGTATTAGTTCAAGGTGTTGCTGTCAATCATCCTTTCTTGTGACTCTAATTTAATGGCTAATCATTTGTGTCTTTTTCTGTCTACAAGATTGATGGCCGCGTTACATGGATTTTACATCCTTACTACTTATTTCCTTAGTACTACTATATAGATGAAAATGCTTTTTAGCAACTGCAAACATATATCACTAAAAAGTGCATCAGTGTGGCAGATTAATTTGATCGTGTACCTATACTTTTACTGTGTAAAATATTTGTAATATTCACAGGAAAAAAAAAAAACTGTAAAAAAGACAAAAAAACTGTATACGGTACAATAACTATATATGATTAATTGTGCAGTACGTTACTCTATCATATACAGTAAAAAATATGTTCGTTTTTTAACATTGCATAATATATAATTTTATTTCAAGATACTTTCAAATATGTGCAAGGAATTTTTACTGTTTAATTTACAGTAAAAGTGCATATACCAAAAACCCTATATGTAACATCAAATGATAATTTTTGTTGTTCATATTTTATTTTTTCATTTTTTTTTTTTTTTTATAATGCACATTAATGTTTAAAGTTTTATTGACATGCCACTTTCTATTATTTACCTGTATTGTTACGGTGTACATTTTACGGTAAAAAGCTGAGTTTTGCCCTGCAAGCTTGGTGTATTAACATCACATCACTAATTGAAATATGGCTGTAGGTAGTAAAATATATGTCACCACTATGCCATTAAAAAGTTGTTGTTGTCATATGTTTTACGGAATTTCTGGCAACACAGGTGCTATTTTTATTTTACCATAAATTTAACACTAAGTATTTGTTCGTTTGTTTATTCATTCATTCATCCATCATCTATCTAACTATCTACCAATCCATCTATCTATCCACCCATCCATCATACATCTGAATAAAAGCCCTACTGTATGTATTAAACATTGGTGTGTGACTTGTTTACCATATGTGCTATGGATATATGATACTTCAAACTGTGTTAAGGTGTGCTGTCAATCTACCAAGTGCCTGTTGGATGATAAAAAAAATAAAACTAAAAAAAATAAAAAATTAAAGGGAATGAATGTGAATATTGCTAAACTGGCAAACACAAGCTATTTCAAAGGATACCATGACTGTACCATGCTAAATTAAAATGATATGCTACTTTTGTTCCATATATGAGTATTCTAATAAGTGTGTTGTTTGTTTATTTGGGGTCTGCTAATAATGAGCTTTCATTAAGCAGGTTTTGTTTTTAACATTTCAGAGCCCCGATGCTGAAATACAAGAGAAAGACTCACATCTCTGTGGAATCAAGCCTTGTTGAGGATTTGACCCACGTACGGCGGCTCCAGCACTCCTAGGGAGTGACACTGATAGCTTCACAGCAGAGGGAAGCTGTCTATTAACATTTAAATGATCTTCCTCAGAAAGAGATAATATTATGAGAGAAAATGAAGAATTAGCGTAATGCTCAGGTCTTAGCTGGTTGGAACGAGCTCTCACTCGCTTTTGGAAGGTAATAAGTGCCTTCCAATTACGCCTAATGAATTCTAATGGGCCTTCGCCATTTACAGTTCATCCATGCTCAATATGGGGGCCTTTGGTCTTATTTCTTACACAGTAAAAGTGCAGTTAACTAGAGACTGATGGGGATATAATCATTTAGTCACTTCCTTATAAATGCAAATTTATTATTTTTCTAATGCCAAATCAATCGTTCATTTGTTGCATTGTGCGACTGAAGGGCAACACATTATTATTGTGTGCATTGCTAAAGTGTTTAACAGAAAATATAAGGTCTTTATCACGACTGAGACTGGATGAGTAGCAATAGCTACACAAAATATACTGCAACATCTTAAAATACTTTTAATCTGAGCTGTTAACAAGGAATATTTTTAAGCTCACAAGCTCAATTCAGTTTTCTTGTGTTTTTAATGTTTGTGTTGGCCTTGAGTGACGCAGACCATATGAGGTAGAGCAATATTTGGTTGAATATCACTGAATGACTGGCAGCTGAGATGAGATTCACTGTGTCCTTTGTTCTGCTGAGCAGACTGGAGTGTAGAGGGGCTGCGGGGAGAAGGTGGGCTCCGATTAGACCGCTTTGGAATACTGCCACCATACGGAGGAGGTGTAAACTTAGCAATGACAGGGATCGTTGTAGCGTAGATTGATGACCCTTGTGAAAAAGAAGTAAAAGTTTGGCATGCTTTTACAAAGAGCTTTATTACAAAAATAACATGCTTGAAAACAATAGGTTTAAATGCAATATTATCGTATAGTAATGATTACAGATACATAATTACATGTTAATTGTCATAAACAGTTAAAACATATGTTAAATGCAGTTAGATTAACTTTCACAACTCACTTAAGTAGAACTATTACGTAATTTCATACTATCGAGTTGTGAAGGAGTGTCGTTTTGGTACACTTGGAGTAAATGAACTTAATTAGCATAAAAACAAAGCAATCAAAATAGAGATATTTTAAATAGTCTCATCTGAAAGTCTAGTGATAAAAAGCTTTTGAAAGTTGTTCTTTATCTTATATTTCAGTCTTTAGATGTGGCTCTTCTTCAGTCTGTCTGTTGAATTAGCTTTGTCAATTTAGAATTAGCTTTCTGGCTATTAGCTTTGGAATGGATTGCACTTTAAAATAGTCGAAGAGAGGTTTAATTAACATGCTAATCGTGAATCAAGTAAGCATTTCTAATCTGATTAACCAAATGGAATTGTTTCTATCTTGCTAATTAATATGCTGTAATTAAATACAACCCAAAACACTGAGGTATTTGGTCACCCTTATTCCATTTTGCATTAGCAAAACAGGTTCATCTTTGTAGCTTCTTGTTTTCTAATAAGACTCGTAGATTGACAAGAGGCTATATTTGAACTTTTTAATGCATTCTGTTTATTTAGTGTGCTACAGAAGGTTTACAACAAACGGCACTAGCTTTTGAATTAAATTTAGCTTAAATTATGGATGTGAGTCGCAGCGCTCTTGTTTCGTTTAAGGGACTGTCTTTTTAATTTTGCTTCTCCATTAGACAACAGAGCACCATTGTGGATATGCTAATGAACTTGGATGTCTCCACATAGTGATGGAGTGCTCCTGGTGACAATTCCTTTATTCAACGGAGCTAGCCTTGATGTATAGTGCAATTTCCACTTTTTTTTCTTTTTTTTTAAATTTAATCTATAACTTAATTCCAACTAAGTAATAAAATAACCTGAAGGCACCTTACAGCAGTCGTTTAGTGATGTCTGCTCAGTTGATGTGAGCGGTCTCTAAATGCACATTGGCACGACTTTATGGCTCAGTAGCACGGCAGATAGACGCTTATCACTGTGTCAGATCCCAGCTCTATGTAGCCTCCCTTGAGGTGATTGAATCATTTTTGGGGTCAGCAGAGGATATCTGTAGATGATTTAATGTGTTTAACCCAGTGAAATAAAGGTGGTGGTGGGTGTGGTCTCCAATGCAAACATGACTCATGCATCTGTTGGGGTGTTGCATGAAGTAAGTGCTTTTTATTAAATGAGTGGTGGCTGTGTAGTTGCTAGAGCATTCAAAATGTTTTAACATGTTGATATGTGGTTGCTAGGGCTCTGGTTGTATGTAAGGTGTCCAGAAGCCAAAAGAGCACACCTCCATCTATGAAATTCTGGCCTTTAGATAAGTTTTTTTCTTCTTTCAATAGGATTTTTTGCAGTTTTATTGTCCAAAAGGTAAACATAATCATAATCACCAATATCACACATGCTTATTGCAAGTAATAGTATACGTATTCATATGTCCATGCCTAAAAAAAGAATATCTTTTTTTTGGAAAGGCATGATACCTAGCTTCAGCCATGTTGGACAAATGTGTTCCCTTGTGTTAATTTCGTCAAATCGTGACCCCGATATGAGAAGTGAAGAATAAAATTCATGAGAACTAATGGGATGCTGTACAATAAAGTGTAGCTATGAACCGGGTACCCTGATTAATGCATAAAAGTAATATTATTACTACAACAAATAGAGGCACGTACACAGAGGATGGCTTTGCAGCACAAACAAGTCTGCTCCTTACTGCCACCTTAGAGGCAAGATCGCTTCATCGGTAAGAACATAAAGGCTCCCACAGTTTCTACTTCTGTGCCCACCAAGAGATCCAAGAAGTGTGATACCCTATTTGTTATCTGCCTTTGAGAGGCTGGGAATGGGAAAGGGATTTGTCTTACCTATATCCTGACCCAGTGAACATTCCCAAGGTGCCCTACCCAGAGGTAAAAAAGCCCTTTAGCTCCCTTTAACAGTACACCTCTTATTCTGGGAGGGCCTCCCTGGGGAGGATTCAATTAACCAGTCAGTGCGTTTGGGACGATTTAATCCCCGAAGCCTCATTTATCTCCATAGCCACACATCGCAAAGGCCAGACTCTGGAAGAGCGCCGCCCTGGATTAACGCTTCGTGCTTTGCACATTATGTACAGTGGCTCTTCACAGAGAGCCGATTAGACAGGAGCATATTCAACACGGAGGATTAACCCTTACATGCTTTCGTGTGTGAAGGGCTACCTGTGTATACAACACTAGAGGCATGTTCAATTCTGTTTTATTTTTGCAATGTGATTTCACAGAAGAGTTGAAAAGCTGAGTTAGTTTGCCCTTGGGCCTACTTTTAACAATGTGTGCCGATTACAAATGAAAAAAGAACCACCCAGGAAGGAAACACCCAGCAAATGATTGTAAAAGCATTATGAATACGTACAGTAGAAAACTTTTAGAAATTGTACAAGGCATATTTACTATGTGAACATTATGAGTACAAAATAATTGTTTCTCAAAAGCCAGTTTAAGCTCGGACATTTAGGCTTTACGATATGTTCTATTTTTAAAGAATAATGTATATAAATAGAACTAAAACAATAACTATATGAAAGCGTTACTCCACCCCTAAATGAAAATTTTGTCATTGATCACTTACCCCCATGTCGTTCCAAGTTTGCTGTGTAAACTGTGGTAATTAATGATAAAATTTAGTTTAGGGTGGAGTAACCCTTTACTGTCAATAGTCTATAATATTAACTATTGATTGGCTGTCAATATGTTCAACATTCATCAGCTGAAAAAAAAAAATGTTCTGAAAGGGATTTTTAATTCCATATTCTTATAGAATTAAATCTCAAATTTAATTTGCAGGTGACTCTTAGCAGTAAGTTTGATTGAAGGGCGATATAATGCTTATCAAATTTAGATATTTTTGGTGATATCAGAGCCATCTGTCTCTCTATTGACAGCAACACAACTCAAATAATCCAGATCCAGAAACGTAGTAAAAAAAAAAAAAATGGTATAATTTCAGTTGTATTGCTGTCTATGGAGGGACAGATGGCTCTCTGATATCATGGTTTAAAGAGTTGTATATGCGTCTCTATCCTCTTGGGATGAACAGCTACATAATCCTACGATTTGTCTGCTTGCAGCTTTAAATATGAGAGGATCTCATCCTCGTGTCCTCCTTATACCTGGATCTACATTTTAATGGGCTCATTACCGCCTGGGCTGTTGAGTGGCAGGGTGAAGTCTAAATGGGGCCCTATTTCCTCAAAGGATCTCATCCAGACCGCTTCAGCACAAGGTTTGGGGCCCATGGCGAGCCAGACTTCAGATAATCCATTTTTCCACCTTACTCGTCTTTGTGTTAGAGGCAAAACCATGTGACACTATCGATAAGACCAGCCCAGCAGGGGTTAAAGCAATGTTCAACACCAATCCCTGCCTCAATCTTACATATGAAATATTCAGCAGGCCAGTGGAGTATTATTGTTAATACCTGGCTGTACATACTGTTGAAATATTAATAAGCAATATGTTCACTATAATTTGATTAATGCATGACTAGACAAGAAGTGAGTCTGCATTTGAAATCCCTTGAAAAAAAACGATGGTGGATTTTTAAATAATAAAATTAATTATGTTCCGATAATTCACTGCAGATATTGTACAAATATTTAGTTTGTCTCTGAGAAATTGGAAGGGTTTCTGTCTGGCTTTGCTCCCACAATCTGTGATAATTATATTAATAGGGAAACAACCTCTGTTAATTAAATTTCATGAAAAAATAGATAAAAATATCATTAAATTTCACGTTTATTTATTTATTTATTTAAAATGCTCATATTCTGTGCATTTTGTTTCACTATATGTCTTTGCCTTTCTTCACAGTAGCTAAAGAACCAATGTTCTGCTTATATGCTCAAAGACATGATAAAAGAACAGGATAACCTGTACTTGGCCTCTCTTTTTTTAATCTTTTTTTGTGTGTTTACACTTTGCCCTTTTGGACAATCAGGAGCACATGTTTTTGACATTGGCAAAGGCGTCCAGCCAACTTTAGTATTTCTCTCCATCTACAGTATACTAAGCCTGTGGCTCTTTGATATAAGTGTTTTTTGAAGGTCATGCAACCACAACCTCTCTGTTTCTGTCTCTACAATACTGAGGTGGTAGGCCTACAGACTATACTGTACATGCAGTATTGCCTATTGCCCCAGTTGTTTCAAAAACACTTTTGTTTTCTCTTTGAAACCCCCAAATTCAATCTAACATTTCACATTTAAGAGCGTACTGTGGCCTAGCTGTTAGCATATGTACTCAATCTGGTGTTCTCATGTGGAAGATACAGGTTTGATTTGAATCTTTCTTGGGTCCTGATCCCATTTCCCACTGTGTCATTACTGTCTCTGTCAATATAAAGTAGAACCCCCAGTGCCATACAATCTCTCATTCAGTTTAAGTAGCAGTGGTCGGTGGAAAAATGAAAATGTGCAAGTTGCCAACCCAATACAATATTTCAGTCACATATAGGACATATACACTGAACATTTTAAGTGCTTTACCCCTAATGGTTTTCAGCACTGCTGTAACATGAACATCTAGGTGAAAGTGAACTTTTATGGCATTTGCGGAATTTGAACTTGTGTGCCTTTGTCTTAAAATAAATATTCAATTAAATTCAAATTTATTTCTATAGCACTTTTCACGATACATATCATTGCAAAGCAGCTTTACACAAAAGTAATGTTTTACAGTATATCTACAGTAGTAGTAGCTTGTACTTGTACATATGGCATAGATGTGATGTAAAGATAAATTAATGATGTAATCGAACAGACAAGGAGCATTATAAATTAGTAGCAGAAATCGGCAGTGCTGTGTGTTCTGGATCTAGACTGGAGCTTGTGAATTCCTAGTTACCATGGGATGACAAATAGGAACAAAATTAGCGTAGCTGCTGTTCAAACCAAGAAAATAACGATTTGTTAAACCAGAGCTAAAAGATTAATAATGAACATATGATCAGATATAACTGCAGGAAAAAATGAGATGCCTTTTTCGAATGCTTGGCTAAAAAGATGTGTCTTTAATCTAGATTTAAACAGAGAGAGTGTGTCTGAACCCCGAACGTTAT
>JAUMHR010000072.1:15399248-15413181 GCA_032361145.1 Enteromius fasciolatus | reverse complement strand
GTGTTAATACCCTTCTTGTTTGCTTTCTGATCGTTATTGGAATAAAGATCTTGAAGTTATTTGGAACTTTGATTCAGCCTCCATCCTTCATCGAAGCGGACCCTGACAGCAATAAAGCCACTCCCCCAGCTTCTCTTACTCCAAATAAAAGGACGCTATAATAAAACATTGTTTGAAGATAAAATAATTAGATTTTTTTTTTTAGATTATTATTTTTTTTAGAATTACTTCATTATTTATATAATTATTATCTCCTTAATCTTTTACACGAGCCAGTTTAGTTCAATAGTAATTAGGCTTTTAAATTAATATAAACATAGATAATATGCAGTATAAGTAAACATGACTACATATGTTTACATTTTAAGTGTTTTACCTATAGTGATTATGTTATTTTAGTGTTATACTTATGTTATTTAGTGTTACAGTATATGAAATATTATCATCTTTATAAAGTAACTTCACAGCTTACTTGCACGTTTTTTTTTTTGTTTTTTTTGTTGTTGTTGTTGTTTTTTTAAGTTTTCCTCTTTCATTAAAAGATTGTTTCATCTTGCTGTGTAAATGTGTTCAATTCATCATATTTTTCAATCTTTTAATCTTTGGCAGTGAATCTGACTCTCTCACGAAAAGTAAATGAAAGTTTAAAAGCACGTGATTGGCTGCTTATTGCTGATGTCACACTTTCATGTGCACGTGGTACATTAACTCAGGATCAAGCCTGAGTTGACAGAGAAAGTTGATGACTAGCTTCATGGTACCAACAAACCCAGATTGGAGTGGTTTGGTTTTGTTACCTCAAAACTAATCCTATAACTCTGAGTCTGTTTAGCCACCATCATGGTACAGGCCCCTGGTCTCATGGCATAAACATACCTGGGTGCACTTTTTAGCGAGACCCAAAATAAGTACCAATAAGCACATATATACTGCAGCTTCCAAAAAAAAGAACACTAGAGATAGTAAGTAAGTCAAGATAGTAAGTCTGACACCTTTTATTCCTTTTCATACAAATGTACAGAGTTTTGAATTAATAAAACATAATTTTGTCACAGTTACTCGAAGAATTTCATGTGACTTCAAAACAATATATATATATATGTGGTGGGAGATGTGAAAACTGATGCTTTTGAATGTTGGCATCACACATATTGTCACGCCCTTGTCCATGTTATGATTTTTGGTTTCGGTTTTGAATTTCCTGTGCTCCTTTTATGATTAACCCGTCCCACCTGTGCTCCTCACCTGTCGTGAATCATTCCTAGTGTTTATAAGCCCTCTATAAGCCACTCCAGCTTTCCATGAACCTCCCCTGGATTCTGTCTGCTCCTCGCTTGACTCTCGCTTGACTCACGCACAGATTCTGACCACTCTTTTGCTCTGCCTCTGATATGCTTGTTGTTCACCAGTGATGATCATGATTGTCTGTTTCTGCTCTGTGTTCTAAATAAACAGCTTGCATATAAATCCGAACGCCTCCTCTACTCCACTCTCGTGACACCCATATGCAACAACAATACATTATGGGAAATTAGTAGTTAAACTAACCCCAAACCAACTTATTTATATTACTCAGGACGTACTTATTTAAATTTCCTTTAATAAGGACACCCTAAAATGAAATGTATAAGCAAAGCATATTTCTTACAATGTATTTGTAAAATTAAATACTATAGGGTTAAGTTTAGGGTTAGGGTTTATTTTAGGGTAGTTGGTGGAATTTTATTTTAAGGTGCCATTGTTACACGTTACTTGCTATTATAATAACAATGCATTACGCATAATTACATGCAAATAACCCTAAGTAAACCCTAATCCTAACCATCATCAAGATTCTTTATTTGTCACATGTAGTTATAGCTGTGCTAAAACATACAAATAAGAGACAAAAAAAATAGGTACTAATAGAATTATACAAGTAAGAATTAGTAAGATAGTAAGAAATCAATATAAAAAAGAAACAGCCGTATGTATATGTACATATTTATAACCAGGGTATTGCACTGTATGGGTATATGTAAAAACGAAATTGTATACATATTTACACATAAATATAGATGCATTTGGATGAAGTAACTGTGGTAATAAATACTGTGTGTCATAAGGTGCAGATAAGGTAAGGTGCAGATTTGCCATTGGTAAAGATATTCTTAATTTCCAGAAGGAAATTACATTATATAAGGTGGTTGTGTGTGTGGTTGTCCGTTTTGTGCTTTGTGTGTAGTTGTCTGTCATGTTATCATGTTTGTGCTGTGGTTGAGGAGTCTCACTGCTTGTGGGTAAAAACTCCTCCTGAACCGTTCCGTTCTTGTTTTCAGGCTACAGAGGTTTGAAGGGCAGAGGGTAGTGCAGTATATGTAGTCAGTATATGTAGTTAATTAATATTACTTAGTATTTAAATGTGTAATTACATTGACACTTCCAAATAAAATGTAACCTAGCCGCTTAATATACTGTTATTACTAGGGATGTAACGGTATCAAAATTTCACGGTACGGTAATACCTCGGTATGAATGGCACGGTACGGTATTTATAGAATCATTTACATAAAAAACAAAACTAATTAAGAGGCTTAAAAAAAGTGGCAGAAGTGTTTATTGAACAGTTTACATGAACACTGAACATATCAATGGCACACACACATTAGCCATCTATCTGTAAACTTTGAAACAGAAACGTCAATTTTAATAACAAAAAATTATTAAAGCTTCCACACATCCGATTTAAAACCCGCTTTAGATTGCTAGATGACGTCATATATCCATTTGCATATTCATTACGTCAGTGCATCATGTTATCTTGCTTCTCTGTGGTCACATAATGTTATTCAATGCACCCTAATTCTCAATATGCGAGAATCAATATTTTTAATGTCAGAAAAACGAAATTAATATGAAATAGTGACTGAAATGCACACCATTATAAGGCCTACTGAACTAGCTCTACCTTACAAGATGTTAATCTAGATTAAAATACTTATTTATATTCGTTTATAATTATATAGTTATAATTAATCATAATAATGAAACCAAGAACCCATAAGATATAGACAATGGCTATGCTGTGCTTTTGGCTCTATTTGCATGTAAAATAGAGTTAGAAGCAACATAATATCTATTTTAACTGAAAGCTCTGCTGCTCTCAGCCGTTCGCTGAACAGAACAGACACAGAGAGAGGTGTGTGCGTGCCGAGAAAACAAGAGCTTGCGCAGCAGTACTGGAGACTCGCTGAGGTTTGTCCAGGAAGTCTCTAGATTTGTCGCTAGTCGCTTTTAGGGAAAAATGTCACCAAGGCGGTCTAAATAGTCGCTAAATATAGAGACAAAGTCACTAAGTTGGCAATACTGATCTGCATTGACAACAGACTGCAAAGATTGATTGGCATGCTTGGGCTGATAGGAATTGTAGTTCCCGCTACCTCCCGTTCACTCCATTCGCCTGAGCAAACTTTTCTCAGAAGACCTATCGTTTTATGCTACCACGGTATTATCAAAAAAATTTGATATTGCAGTATGATGGTATTTACAATACTGTTACATCCTTAGTTATTACTATGTATTACTATGTTATTACTATGTAACAAGGACACTGTAAAATAAAGTATTACCAGTTTGTCTTAAGTGGGTAAGAAAAAAAATTATATACATTTAATCTATAATTTAATTTGTTTTTAATAAACTTCCAAATTAGTTTACATTTTTTCTTAACATATTTTTTTAAAAGCATGCTCAATTGTTCTACTTTTTCATAAGAGTGTTACATATAGCCAAATGCAAACGTTTCTTAAAGTATCTCATTATGTGCAGTATGGCTGTTATGCTATCTTAATCCAAGACCTCAACATGGTCACCGTAGCATATACTGTATTATTGCTGTACTTTTGAAAATATTGCCAACATGAACAAAGGTGACAGCTGCTAACCCCATCATATGTTGGAAACTGACCAAGAAAAGAAGTCTGAAATTGAAAATCAATGTAAAATTTATTGGTTGTTTCAGAGAAGCAGTAGGAGCATTTTGCCCTGCGGCTACAGTTAGCTTGAGCACATATTAAACATACGCTTTTGTTTAGCTGAGAGCTTGCGATGAAAACCAACTAATTGATGAAAAATATTCAGAGGGTGTTGTTTATGGCTGAATGTTTCACTGAGGTAAGCAGCATTGTTGGAAATTGGGAGTTTATGGATTGCCTCATAATGTGGGAGAGGATAGATAAAATGGAAATAGGGCCATTTGTATGATCAAACAGTCATTTAAACACATTAGAAGGCTTGTCAGAGCTGGAGAAAATTCAGAATTTATGAATTACCTGTTTTTTAATTAGGATTACAATTTTTATTTTGACACAACAAACACAGACACATATCGGAATGACAGGAAAACTAGTTTATTTGCCTAATTATGACAATTTATTCCCTTGTGCATACATATTTTTTTTTTCTTATGTGATTAAACATATTTCATACCTTGATAGGGCCAAAATAATTCTAAACAGATTTTATTTTTTACTTTCACCAGAAAAAAACAGTGTGTGAGTGTGTGAACTGCCCACTCGTTGGTTGTCTTGGTGTCTAATTGTTTGCTCCGCCCCGTGACCTACTTTCACTTGTACAAAACTTCCCTGTGTTTGTCTGTCTCCACGGTCCATTAACACTGTCAACCCCTGTTGTTTTGCCACTCCGTGTTCCTGTTTTCCCGTGCTTCCTTGTCTGTTCGGCTTGTTTACTGTGTACCGACCCACGCCTGGACTCTGACCATTCTCATGCTCTGCCTCCTTCATTCTTGTCTGCCGGTGACGATCTTAAGCCTGTCTGTTTTTGCTCTGTGTTATAAATAAACAGCCTGCATATGAACCCGCACGTCTCCTCGCCTTGCTTTCGTGACAAAAGCCAGGGTATTTGACTTTTCAAAAATGCCAAAAAGATTCGAGCCATTTAGCAAAACATACTTTATAAATCTTTGGAGGATCTACGTATGCATATAAATCTTTGGAGGATCTACGTATGCATTTAAAATATATTCAAAATTCACATTTTCACTTATATTATTGGAACAGACGCCCATAGAAGGTGCAAGAGTCTCACAACCAGTTCATGCATATTTGTACAATGTGGCAAAATCACATTGTTAGTTTCTCATTGGTTCCCCACTTTTTTGGGAACAGAAATGCTCTAAAACGGCAGCTTTACCAGACTTTGCTCGCGAAATTGAATGTAGCAAATTTAATGAAGTATGGACGGGCCCAGGCTAGCAAAATCGTGCTAATTTGTACAAATTCGTATGACTTCACTCATACGATTTTGTCCGATTTGTCTAAACCCCAGTGACGGGTAGGTTTAGGGGTGGGGTTAGGTCATTCATACAAATCAATTCATACGATTTGGCAACTCGTAAAATATGTACAATTTTGCAAAAATCGCATGAATTCGTATGAGTGTGGTCATAAGAATATGGACAAATTAGCCCCCTGGTAAAATATGTACAAATTACCACGAGACTGGTTTGGCAGGACCACTTAAAACAATGGAGAAATAGCTGGCACAACAATGGAAGTACAACATGAACCACCTTATCATAGACCCGCTGTGGACAGAAGTCCAGAAGGTAAAAACAGCGTTTTGAAATTTACTAAAATGTCTATTAATGTAGCTTTAGTGTTAGAATTTGAAGGATCATTTATTCCTTTGGGTTCTTTTATAAAGCTTGTCTGAGTATATATCAGTAACTAATGGGGGGAGCAGAAGCGAAGGGTCAATCGTATTGCAATGTAAAATACATTTTCAACTCAAGTGAATGCACAGTCCTACATTAACTCTCACAGGCATACAAACAAATAGATATGGATATTGTTAGACGTGCACACAAAGTGTTTCTCTTCCTGAAACGTGTCTCGAGTAAATATGTTATCAGTGATTTGTAAGAGCACTGGAAACAGTACACTCCTCATTTTAATCTCAAAAGCCCATAAACACGGCATCTCTCGTTTCTCCGAGACGCACTGAATTGCTGTTTCCTTACAATTCATTTCACGCTCTATCTAGCAAAAACATGCAGCTCTTCTGTTCAACACTTACCCTTTGAAAATATTAATGGGAAGAGCTGCATTAAGAACATCTCTCTCCCTTTCTTCTGTCAGGTTTTTCTCACAACATACATACGGAGCTAAGGGACAGATGTTGCTGCATGTAGCATCACATACCTCTACATCAAGAAACAAAATGAAAGGAAATGGATGACGTTTGAAGAACCTAAGCGATGTTAATTTTCAAGTCTATGACATGACAAAAGTATTGTGAATTACCTGCTGCATTCTAAGTGTGCATCTTGTAGCTTTTGAAAGAGTCATGTAAAGTGTTGTGATATTTTGAAATATCACAACATAAATGATAATTTATGATGAATGATATTTTTAGTTTACAGTTTGTTTGTTTTTTTCTCTCTCTAAACATTAGACTAGATTCTAGTTTATGGAAAAAGACAAGCATCTGTGTTGTGTTCTATAAAAAAGTCACATGAGAATTAACTCGTGTATGGTGGTGCTGCTCTCCCATTTAATAATGAACTTTAATGTGGCACTGCATGGCAGATCAGAGCTTAAGTAATATTTTGTTTTTACTGCATTCTTGATGGAGTAGCACTGGCTCTCTGTCTTCTTTATATGCTCATTTTTCTTTTAAACACTTTAATGTAACCTCTTTGCTTTTTCACTCACTCCTTTTATAAGTGTATTTGTTTACAGTAGCTAGAGTATGATTTGCATCAGTTGTTGTCAGTGATGGGAATAACGGTGTTATATATAAATGAAAATGTTATTCTTTTCAGTAACGATTAATCAAACAAATGACCATTCCCCCCATTACAACGCCGTTACCGTTGCTGACAATAAAATGTGGTGTTGCTATAATTTATTACAATATTATTCGAATTTTATTTTTCAGTCCAGTTGAATGGATGCGCAGTGCTGTATTTGAGGTACTATAATATCCGTGAAGGCGAACGGGTCACCATCGATTTTTCTCACACACGCAAAGAAAAGTCTACAACATCCAGACTTGATGCTTGGAATTCCTCCGCTTTTAAGAACCACCGGTTTATCTGGTAGTGGGCGAAACTAACACGCTAATGACAATCCTATTGGCTGACGCTCACCTATTATCGTCCCTGTTTTGATTTCAGCAAATCAATTCACGCGAACTCATATTACGTGATTAATATTCATGATCCCAGCAGCCCATTAATGCTTAGTGCATTTCACATTGTTATTAGTAGTAGAATTCACAGTAGCTTCGTTATCGTATAATTTTTTGCCCCGTTTTTTATAGAAACACTAAAATGATAAACAAGCACCACCACCAGTCCTAATTCAGTCAACATGACAAATATGCATTCATATTTGTTAGTTCTGATTACTGTCATCATATAATGCTAAATTATCGTAATATCATATTATAATTCTCGACTGATTGCTGCTACAGTTCATGTCAGTAGATGACTGTAGAATGTTTTAAAATAATCATTTATTATATTTAGTGTCTATTTCATTAATTAACATTTAATATTGGGGTCATCCAAGTGTGCCATTTAATGTATTTAAAGTATTTAAAGTAATTAGTTACTATTTGTGAGAAGTAACTATTAACTATAACTAATTACTTCTTTAAAGTAACGTGCCCAACACTGTTTGTTGTATAATTATTTCAATATATCTAAATTATAATAACTAATATAAATAAAGACATAAATAAAATTATTACATTATCAATTTAGAAATACACTGTTATTCAGAGTCACTTACAGTAGAAGAATAACTTACAGTTATTTTTAAAGGGGCCAAAATATTATTAATAAACACCCATGAGCAAAATAATACAAATCTAATGTACATTTATTTAAAAAAAATAAATAAAAGAATCCATTTGGTTACAAAAATTAGCAAAATCACAACGTATCTGTGCGCCTGTGTTACCGTGGTTCACAAAGGACAAAGAAAAGAGAGCAATTTTGTGTTCAGATCGAATTCGGTCAAAATGTCTGCTTTACAGCGTAGCCCCCCACTGTGACAAGCAAAGCAAATGTTCAAGCACACATTTCGTTGTACCCTGAGTGAAATACTCAAATAGCGCCCTGCCCCGAAGGATAAAACACAACACTCACAGAAGCGTGCAAATACCCCAAAAAATCATACATCATTTCAGCTAGGATCACTGGGGTGTGAGAACACTTAATTATTACGAATAGGAAGGCTAAAATAACAGAATTAAACGTGTGTGTCAGGGCAAGGCCATTGCGCACGGCAAACAAAAACACACCTGCCACTCAGAATGAGTGATTACCTCTCTCCACAAGAAAAAGTCAATTCCACACTTTTGCCCCTCCTCCAGGCACAGACATGCACTTAAAATGTCTGCACATATATACACTCAAACGCATTCACGTTTATTTATGAAGGCCCACAAAGTTCATGATTCTGCTGGGTGTTCCAAATCTGTAATCATTACAACAACACCAGTAGATCATTTTTATATTTGTTTGTTCTTCTTGCAGAACCTCTCAGTAGCCTTCATAGTAAAATACAGAGATCCAAGTCCCCTGGAGACCTTCTTCTGACACAGGTTGTTTCAATGAATGATGAATATGGGCCACTTTAGCCGTATGGGGGCTGCCTGTATTTATCATACTGTGTCTTTTTGCCAATTAATTCAGCAGTCAGCTATGAATGCTCAAACCCTTTCTCCAGCTTCATGAAACATCATGTAGGCTTAAGGTATATGATGTTTACTGGACGTTTAAAACAGTATAGCCTTAGTTTTAGGCTTTGTTTCTGAGTTAATGAAATGTCATGTTGTCTTTCTCCAACCTGATGCATTTTAAATAAAATCTGTCATGATTGAGAGATCTGAAAGCAAGCCATTTCAGGAGGAAGTCAAGATCGTGCTGGCTGAGGAAACTCATCGATTAAACGGACAGCTGGTAAGTTTTCTCCCTTTGCTGTATTTAATAGTTACATCCATCACCTTGTAGACACACTGATAAAGACTCACATTCATTGCACACACCTCAGGGACAGTTACAAGTGGATCCTAGATAGGTAGCAACCAATGTAGGTGTGCTGCAGAGCAGGGGTGTCCAAATCTGGTCTTGGAGTTCTTGCAGAGTTTAGCTTCAACATTAAAGCGCCCCTATTATGGATGTTTGAAAATGTGCTGTCATGCAGTGTGTAACACAGCTCTAAGTGAATTATAACATCCTGCAACGTTTTAAATCTGAAAGTGCACCATGTAAAAAGTCAGAGCCATCTCTGAATCATTGAAACAAGTCATTTTCAGACCAAAACCCAAGCCTTTTCATGCTGACGTTTCGCATTGGTCTGAATGAAAATGCAAATTCATTCTTTCCAACTACTGTAGGAAAAATAGCGGTTTCCGTGGAAACGGCTGTAAACAAAGCAGCACTGCGCTCACAAATGCTTGATGGCATGATGAAATAAAAATGCGATCAATCATCACAGGTTAACATCATGTTTAAATTCTATAATTTTTGTAATTTGTTACAGGCTTGCCAGGGTGTTCTGAATGGTTGTTACAGTACTGGCCCAAGTTAAACTTTCTATTTGATATTTACAAACACAACTGTCCATCTATTTAAAAAAGCAATAACATGCATCTCCTTGGCAAGCTGCAATTTGAACATTTGTGTCTGAAGCAATGCCTTTCTAATATTTCATATTTAGTATCATTTAAACATTTTTGTTTAAATCCATAACCCTAATATGAGCAATAATAGTACTAATGCTTCCCTGCTTTCCTGCGTTCAACAATAATACAATTAAGTAAAAGCCAATTCAATTCTGTACATGCACCGTAATGATCTACCCATAGGAATGATTCAGTATTATTGGCAATGTATGCCATATCATATTGCAGTATACTTTAACAATCTAAATTATTACTAGCAAGGCTTTGCCAGACATCGGGTGCTGATAGTAAAGATCTGCAGAAATGCAGTTTAAGGCTTTTTTCGACAGAGTTAGATTTTTTTGCTGTGTGAATTGGCAAGCAATCTGACCCCATGAATATTTTAAAACGAAGAGTTATTGATGATTCAGAGAAGAGGCTAAATTCACTTGCTTGGGTGTATCTTGCTGTTATTCGTTTTTCTCAGCATGTTGCCTTTCTCTCAGACGTCAATGCAATCAAAGCACTGTTTGTTTTCTCTGGTGGTGATCTGGCAATTGGTCTTTCTTCACCGAAGAGAGTCTCTCTCTGGGATGGATAATCTGGCCCTGGGCATGATTCCAAGGGAACACCATAATGACTGCCGTGACTCCCTGACCCTTTATGATTTATGCAGAGCTCCACAGATAACAGGCAGCATGGCCTCACTGACACATAGGCACGCATTTCCATCCACTCCAAACCTCAACCCCCCATGCTCCCTAAAGATCCCAAAGCCCCAGTGAGATTCCTGTCTCAGGGATCAGCCCTACATATCCAAAAAATCTCCCCCAACACACGGCTATTTAGGCCCCAGAGTGCTGTGGGGTCAGAGGTCATGTTGGAGCTGTCAGTGAGCCGCCTGTGTCAGGGGTAACAGTGCTCCACAGGGACTTCCATTCTCTCAACCTGTTCTGGGTTTGAGGTATGAGTAGGAAAGGTGAGGAGCCAGGTGATAATGCATCATGCTGGACACTGTGAAAAGGCCAGACCTTATGGATTTGTGTGCTTGTGTGTGTTTTAGTAGCAGTCCTATATATATATATATTAAATCGGACTGTCTGACATGTCTACATAGGTGGCTATTTTCCAAGGCAGCATCCTAACTGGAATCGAAGCTCAAAAAATAGTCTTTATGGGAAACGACTCAATAATAGCCACACAATGCTTCTCACAGGAAATTCACAAGAGACTCTGAAGAAAAATTCAATCACAATTGATTCCAATACAGGTTGATGAATGATGATAGCATGCTTCAGAGCTAAATGGATTTAAAAGAAAAGCAAAACAAGGAATGAAGAGAAAAAAAAAACAAATGTTGGGTGAAAAATGTGTTTTTTTTAATTAGATAAAAACTTGGTTTGTGAGTATATCATGGTTCATTTAAATAGCGATTGATGTTAGTATTGCAACGCTAATGATTTAATGCTCTAATAAACACAAAAACATGGTTCATTTTCACAACAAATGCACAAAAACCACACAGCATGCACATATATTGAAATATTTATTTCATCTATTTATATTTATATTTATATATTTTATATCTGAAACAGATTCCTGTGCTATTTAAGTTTTACCTGGGAATCAAGACTGGCATTAGCATGTTGCCAAGCTAATGACTTGATGCACTAATAAAAATATATAAGATGGAACCATTATGTACTGATATTAATTATGTACTTTTTTGTTTCCATTTGGAAGACACTATCAAAAACCAATTACTATGCTTTTACAGTTGTTGTGGGATTTTTTTTGGTCAGTTTGATTATCCATTTTGATTTGATGCTGCCTTAGGAATGGTGCTAAACAAGGTATAAGGTAACAGAACTTTAGCCTTTGTGTCAGAAGTGTGCCTATAATGGCTATAAATCTTGCACTCTAAACTTTTCAACACAGCTAGTGTATATATGTATATAGTAGACTTGGGTGCCTCTGTTGTCTGTACACATCCATCTGTTTGAGTGAGTATATCAGCCGTCCCTGAACAACCAAAAGCTTTATGAGGCCATGAATTGGGTTGCTTTTAATTGGCCCTCTGTGTAGAAGAAGAAGCCTGCAGCTACAACAAGCTTATCAGCTCCTGCCCTCCATCAATAATGCATGTGTCGGGCATTAATGTGCCGTGTTCTGCCTGTTAGCAAGAAACAACAGTGGAGTTCTTGAGGACAGAGTCACTCAGGAGGCAAATGGATGGTTCAGGACTGCACTCCAGTGTAATACAGATGAATGAAGGGACAGCAACCCGGCTTTTCCATCTCTTCAGCCCTCAGGCCGTCCCCGATGGATCATATCTCTGTGACTTCAACAGTTGCCTGACATCAGAACTCAACACAGTAGTATTTTTCAGAGGACTATAAGTAGAAATGTACCTACAAGATGATAAGATGTGCACCAATCAAATCAACATTAAATTATTTCTGAAGGATCAAAATGTGTATTTTTATTGTAATATTTAACAATTTTGAATAAACAATAATGTTGTTGTTGTTTTTTTAAACAAATCAATCAATTCTGATTTCTTTTTTTAATCAAAACTTTTGGAACAAGTAGTGTATACATTACATATCGATTAAAACTGATATTTGAGTAATAGCTACACTACTATACGGAAATGTAACAAAATGTGTGCACACTTGTTCTTCAAAGGCATGACAGCCTCACAGAAACCTGATGCATAATGGGAGGGGGTGCAAGAAATATATTAGTTATGGTAATGACCTGTGCTCAAGCAGAACAGCGCCTGAGGGAAAGAAGGGCGATCAAAGCTCTGCTTTTCTCTCTGGACTCTCTGTGACCCACCCCCTCATCTCTCTCTTCCTCAGCAGGAAGACCCCTCAGCTAAGCATCTGCCACAAAAGGTACTGCTACTGTAGGTAATCCATTCTGCACACAATGCTGAAGCAGGTACTGCAGTAAGAATCTGGGAAAGATCTCAAAAGATGAGATAGTGGTGCAGTGAATTTTAGTTTTCATTTCAAAGTGATAGGCTCAGATTCATTTTGTCTCTCCTGATAATGGCTGCTAAATTGAGGATTGTTTGTTTGAAGATCCTGACCAGACAGATCATGTTTATGTTTGCTGAGGTGAATGGTGCAGAAATTATTTCACCAAATTCTGTCTTGATGGAGCCATAAGGGCAATTCCCATTACAAAATAACTCTTTTTTTTATCTGCACCATCTTTGAACACTAGTTGTATTCAGGACCAGTGTTTGTTTTCTGTGAGATGCTGAGCTGTGGTGCTAATGGTTTGAATTCAGCTTACGCCTTTCGTAAACCTTTTTTTAGTGTCAAAATACTCCACCCGATCTCATGAATGAGCATATAAATAGCACGCCAAATAAAAAAGAAAACTCATGGTATAGATATGCAACAATGGATTTTAGCATGTGCTATGTGATGGGTATTATTAGGGTTGTGGGGTATCATATGATGCGCATCATATGCATGCTAAGAAGTGTTGTATCATATGCATGTGAAGACTGTGTATCATATTCACGTCTGTCATATACTGTATATGCCAAAGTCCATTTGAGTCTTAGCCTCAGACGTCACACCCACAGAACGTTGGGTAAACGTCTGATGCATATGGCACACAAAAGTGGAAAAACTACAGGGGTTTCGAAGTCGTCGTCAGATTGGTTGAATTATGCAGGATTTTCGTGAGACGTGTGTATTGGCAATCTTTAACTTTCAGTCTTGAAACAGAGATGCCGTGACACCGAACCCCGCACGAAGAAAACTGTGATGACGAGCGCTTCTCAGAATCAACTAAATGCTGGTTATTCAAAAGTATATTTAAAGTTTGTGGCACAGAATATTTGAAATACATCTGAGAGTTTTACAAACTGTCTGTTATTACCCCGAAACGTGATGCTGAATAGAAACGAACTGTGATTGGTTGTTTGACATTTCAGTCCAACGGTCTCATTGGATGGCATTGGCCAATGAAAGCTGTCATGGATTCCAGATCGTCAGTCTGAATACGTCTCAATACCACAAGTTTTCGGGGATTTTTTTGGCATATTATTTATGCACATAAAAGGCCGGGCTAAAATACTTAAAATTGAGAAAATACTAAGAATATTAGAAAGCAAAGTCAGACTATCATTTGTAATTTAAACCTTGTGATATGTTGCAATGTCTTAAACATTTCAGCCAAAATGTCAGGAACTGAATTTGACCCGTTTGTAGTGCTTGGAGAGGGTCTAATTTCA
>JAUMHR010000072.1:15253396-15266749 GCA_032361145.1 Enteromius fasciolatus | reverse complement strand
ATAGTATGTTTCAGCTTGATTTAAACCACCATTATTTGGCTGTGTTAATAAACAGACATATTATGAAAATTATGTATATGTGTCCTGTTATTTATCTTTTGGTATGCATTTCAGAAAAAAATGGTTAGGATTCAGGCGTCGTTGCAAATAGTGATTAATCCACTGAAAAACCTGATTAATTTGATTAAAAATTTTAATCATTTGACAGCCCTAATTATAATTTAAAATGTTATTTATTCCTGTGATGACAAAGCTGAATTTTCAGCATCACAACATCCTTCAGAAATCATTTAAATATCCAAATTTTGAATTTAAATAAAACATTTTTATTATTGAAAGGGTTATTTTCCATTTTGCATGTCTTTTATGGTGATTTTTTAAATCAGTTTATTGCATCCTTTCTAAATGATATTAATGACTGATATTAGTATTAAAGTTAATGAGTATTAATCTCTTTATTTCGTTCATATCCTTTCATTCCTTCAATTCCAGCTCCTCACCTCAGGAGCAAAATCTGCAATGTGGGTTTTCTCCTTCTCCAGGGCAGCCTGAGATACAAACATGGGGAAGTAGCAGTTCTCCACACCCAGCTTCTTGATCTCCCGGTCAAAGAATTCTTTGATGGCATCCCAGATAGCAAAAGACCAGGGCCTCAACACGTAACAGCCACTGACATCATAATACTCGATCATCTCGGCCTTGGTGATCACCTAAAAAAAAAACCAAAAACAATTATTTTTTTTAAAAAAAAAAAAAAAAAAAAAAAAAAAACTCCTACAGTTTATGAAATTATGTGAACAAAGTGTACCTGTGAGTACCAATCTGCCAGGTTTTCCTCTTTCTTTGCCTCTAATCCCAGCCTGCATTTGAGAAACATGAAGTAGGTGAATGAGTTTACTGTTCCTGCTTGCAAATGCCTCATTTTCTTAAAGAATAACAAATTTTCTTTGTTTGTTTAGTGAAGTGTTCATAAACACAGCTTACAGTCTGAACAATATATTCAGACAGAACAGACTGTGTTTATGGTTTAGTCTTGGAGGACAAAACCAGTTATGGCAGTACTAAAACAACTGCAAAACTTTCTCAAGTCTCCATTCAAATCTTGTGGAAGCACATAAAGTGTATCTGGCAGCTTAGCGTTGTGATTGTCTCTCACCGTGTCTGTTTCTTAGGCCCCTGGCCTTCTCCTGCTCCGCCTGCTCCTGAGTCTTGACTTTGTTGAGGTTTCTCTCCTCCTTTCTGCTTACGTCCTCCTCCACCTCCCTGCTTCTCGGTCTTGTTCTCCCGCTCCTTGCGGCTCTTGTCTTCTCCTCCCGTGTTCCCTGAGGTTCCTGGAGTGGTCACAGGCTTGTACTCCTCTCCAGTGAGGGCTTTATACTGACCCTTCAGTTCAAGCAGAGTCTTCACTGCTTTATCAACTTGCTCCTAAAAACAGATTGGAATCACATGAGCACAAAAATAAAGCCACATTAACAAGTACATTTTTCGCAGACAAATGCAAACAAACCTTGGGAGCTTTCTCTGCTTTAAGCCGTCTAACTTGCTCCCCCTGCTGGGCTATGTCTGCAAACAGTGCTTGAGCCTGAGGGGAGGAGCTGGATTGAGGCTGGGAGGAGCTAGATTGGGGTGGGGCAGGGCTAGCTTGTACAGGGGCGGGGCCTGAGGATGGAGGCATGCCTGGTTTGTATTCCTGTCCAGTTTGTTGTTTGTACTCTGCTTTAAGACCCAGCAACTCCTTCACGGCAGCATCTACCTGATCCTGCAAAAATATGTGCAATTGTTAAATGCTACTTATGATTGTTTGAAAACCTTAGATATTTAAATTTAGCTAAGCCAAACTCAAATGAATTAAAAACCTTGGGCGCCTTTTCGGTTTTCAGTTTCCTCACAAGGTCTCCTTGTTGAGAGACACGATCGTAAATGGTCTTAGAGGAGTCAGACGCAGCAGGGGTGCTGGAGGCAGGCTGAGCTGGAGCTGATGGAGAAACACCAGCGGGGGGAACTCCAGGTTTGTAGTCCTGTCCTGACACCTGCTTATATTCTGCCTTCAGAACCAAAAGCTGCTTCACTGCTGCATCGACCTGGTCCTGGGGAGGAAAGAATATGATATGATGCTAGTTTTATTCAAAGGTAACAGAAAAATGCTGATGAAGTGACTTTTAGAGCATTATGCATTTATGTACTCGTGTAATGATGGCTGAAAGCACTATGAGCATCAAGCATGCTTTAGTATGCGTGTAGTAAGCAAAAGCACTCTACAGCGCCATTAACTCAAGAGACATGCAAACCCTGCAGGGTTCATATTTAAATATCGTTTTTGCTGCTTAATATTCACAGACACTAGTCCATATCACATTTTCATTTAAGCGTACTGACCTTTTTTTTATACATCCAAAATGTAGGAAATTCTGTGACATTCCATGTTAATACAAAAAATTCAATATTTATGTCTGAATTCTGCGGTGCACATTTCCTGCATCATGGAAGTCACTGGGCCATACATATTACATTATATTTTGTTAACAGAAAAGCAATGTAACTATGGTCTCACTTTTGGTGCTTTCTCTGCTTTCAGCTTTCTGACCAACTCCCCTTGATCGGACACATGCCCATATATGGCAGCTGGGGAGGAGTCAGATGATGGGGCGGGCTGTGGGGGAGATGCTGTGGGAGGTGCCATGCCTGGTTTGTAGTCCTGACCAGTGAGCTGTTTAAACTCAGCTTTGAATGCCAAGAGCTGTTTCACCGCAGCATCTACTTGCTCCTGTAAATCAGGAAGACATGATGAATAATTAATTAATTAATTATCACAGTTAATCCACTAACAGACACTCCCCCAGTTTCACAGACAGGGCTTAAGCTAGTCCCAGACTAAATTGCATGTTTGAGCTGCCTCAGATGAAAATATCTTGCTCTGACATATCTTAAAACATGTCAGGGTCATTGTTCTGTGTTAAGATGCACACCAGTAATATTTTCTTATAAG
The DNA here is from genome assembly GCA_032361145.1 of Enteromius fasciolatus. Taxonomy (NCBI): domain Eukaryota; kingdom Metazoa; phylum Chordata; class Actinopteri; order Cypriniformes; family Cyprinidae; genus Enteromius; species Enteromius fasciolatus. Next base: position 15,263,763 of record JAUMHR010000072.1, on the reverse strand, counting down.
GCATTTTTGTAAAAGTTGCTTAAATATCTTAATTTAACTAATGCCCAGTCCTGGCTTAAGCTAAGATCCGTTTGTGAAACCGGGCCATGATGTCTTATGTCATGGTGACCTACTACTTAAACGGGTAGTTCACCCAAAAATGAGAATTACCCATCCCATGTGGAGCACTGTTTATGATGGATGGACGCATTCTTTTGGGATTCAAAATCTCTGCCAAAATTATGCTTGGAAGAGCCAGGACATACAACTGTATTCATCTCACAAGTCATTTACACCTTTGGGTGGTTTGAGAGAGTAAATTATGGGGTAATGTTCATTTCTAGCAAGCTGCCTGCCTAAACAGAGATAAAGAGATCACCCTCTTTATCTCTGATTAGGCAGGCAGCTTGCTAGAGTATACAACAGTGAGGAAAAACAGACCTTGGGTGCTTTTTCAGCCTTCAGTTTTCGGACCACCTCGCCCTGCTCAGAAACACGAGTGTATGGACAACCGGTGGAGGCTGGGCTTGCACTTCCGGCTGCAGGGGTGGGGGCGGAGCTCTTCGGTGCTGGGGCAGATGTAGGTGGAGCCATGCCAGGTTTGTACTCCTGTCCGGTCAGTTGTTTAAACTCAGATTTCAAAGTCAAGAGCTGCTTTACAGCAGCGTCCACTTGCTCTTTAGGGGCTTTCTCAGTTTTGAGCTGCCGGACCAAGTCTCCCTGAGCCACAATACTGGAGAACAGGGCAGAAGAGTCTGCTGGTGCAGCCGGCGCAGGGCTGGAGACAGGAGCCTGTCTGGCTTTGTTCAGAGGAACAGACTCTGCCTTCACCTGTGCAATATAAAGAGCGTGATCTTTTTCTTCAGCATTTGAAAAGAAAGTAATTAAGAGAACAAATAGATGAACCAATTTTTGTGCTCACAGGTTTAGCAGCTGTTTGGCTCTTGCTCTTGTCCTTGGAGCCAGCAGTGGGCATCTCTTTTGTGTGTCCGTCTGGGATGTAGAGCAAGACACAGGGACTCTCCTTGCAGCTATGAGGGCTAAACAAAGTGGTCAAATTACAAACGGAGCATAATAACACAAAGTCTATTATTCATAAGACTTAGTGCTGAATGGATAAGAGGTGTAACCTGATTGGCTCATAAGGCTGATCACAGATATAGAAACCCCGTCTCTGCAGCTGTATGATGTCACCTTTCTTCAAGTCCTTCAGGCAAGGGTCTCCTAACATCTTCTCCTCTATCTGGAAGTAAAACAATGTTTTGATTAAAACAATACATGAACAAGCATTCAGTCAATACTTCAATCAATACATTAGTTTAGTGTGACAGAAAGTGACAGAAAAGAATGTTACCAAGTATTTAGATTTCAACTAATTGTTCTTTTGAGCCCTCTACTCGGAGAGTCCTAAAAATGTATTGTAAATGTAAAAATGTATAAATGGTTTCCACAAATCTATCAAGTGCCACACCTTATAACATTGTCAATCCATTTTCTTGAGCACCAAATCAGTGTATTAGAATTATTTCGGAAGGATCATGTGACACCAAAGACTCAGATTTGCAATCACAGTAAAATTGCATGCACAAACATATACATACATTATATATATGTTTTTAATTGTATTTTGACCAAATAAATGTAGCATAAAAAACTTCTGAATGGAATTTTATTTTTGCACCTTCTGATGTAATGTGGTGCCAAACATAGACATTGTGCAAATCAAGTGTGTAATTATGATTAACATACAGTTAGACTAATAGAATTATGTAAATTCGTCAAAAGCCTTTCATGCATAACATATTCACGTATTATAGATTTTCTTTCACAAATGAAAATAGTCCAGTACAGAACTGAAAGTGAAATATTATACATATTATGCTCACAGCAAAAAAAATAAATAAATAAAGTAGTCATTTACTATATATAGGGGTGTAAAGGCTTTCGGTCCGGTTCGCATTACAAATCAAACCATTCAGACTACTACTTTTATATTTGGAAAAAAAAAAAAAGAAGAGAATAAAGTGTTTAAAGTATAATGTTTTCAGTGCTAACATGAAAACATACCGAACCATGACAGCAAATAAATATATATATATATATATATATATATATATATTAGTAACATGCATTACATTTTGTTTTTTATTTTTTGGTGTGAGCATAATATATATATATATATATATATATAAAAATGTATTATGCTCACACCAAGAAAAAAAAAAAATGTAGTGCATGTGTTACCATAGAAACACAGACAGCACTCAACAGACTTGAGCACCACACCTTGCTGTTCTTGTTGATGTAAGCCTTGAAATCATCTTCCTTGCCCAAAACCGGTTTGGTAATGAGGTGCTGGTAGTTAACGGAGACAGTGGGCACGAATGGAGCACGACTGGACTCTGCGAGCCAGGTGATCTTAGTGGTCTTCTTATAATCAGTATTCTCCAGGTTCAGACGACCATCCAGAGAAGTTATCACACCACTGCCATCCCTAAACACACCAAGACAAAATTCAGTTGTTGTTTTTGTTTTTTTTTTAAATAAATTTGACAAGAAAACTGCTAAAATGACAGTAAAGACATTTACAATGATACAAAAACAACAAAAAAACATTTCTTAATGGCTGCTAAAACTTAATGTTTGCTATCACAGGAATAAATATACATTATACATACTTTTTTTTTTTTTTTTTTTTTTTAAGCGCCATCTAAACTTTTAACAGGGCACTTGCCAGAGCTCAAAATAAATTTGGGGGCATGTATATTTTTGGAGCAAGATGCAACAAAAAATAATTAACCTTAATAATTTCACCTTACAGGCTGTGCTAGTCTGCTTCAAAAAAAGCGTTTTACCTGTGAATTTTGGTGATGATGATGTTTCCCCAATTGATGAAGGTGACGGTCTCACCCTCTGTGAAAGTTTCTGCGTCCGCACCCTCAATGAAGACCTTTGGCCCGTACCACACCGCCTTCATTCCCACGTCTGCATTCTGTAAATTCCAACAAGATAGGTTATGATTTACTTAATATGTCTCTCGATGGCCGTGACACTTACTAAAATATATATTTCATGGCACAGACAAGTCCTTTAGATGTGTGTGCTTGCTGTTTTTCTTACCTTGGGATGTTTGGCAATCTCTTTCATCTCCTCCTTGGCCTCAGAAATGCAGACTGGAACGACCTGTGAGCTTAGTAGGGCAGTGTATCTTGGGGCTATTGGGTCAATAACCTATACAGGAAGGGCGAGAAAGAAGGGTACAAACGTTTCTTTAGATAAGAGCCCACATAAAACCACTACAGCTTCTCTTCTCTCACACTGCTCTGCATGGATGAAACCGAATGAGGTAAAGAAGAGTGAAATGACGAGCAGGGGAAGCCAAACACTGCACCAAACAAGACTGTTACAGCCACAGTGGCCCATATCAGCTGGGGACCCTTATGTAGGTAGGTTTACAACAGCAAGAGAGTACATATTTATTTTCTTTGCCTGGAACATGAGGGAGTCGACCACCATTAACAGGTTTTCAGGACAAAATTAGAAGAAAAAGGTTTGAAACGTGTCACTGGGAAGCGCTAAAGCTAAACAAAGTTCGACTGAACAACAGTTATTGTTCTAAATGTGTTTTTACTTTCTATAGAATCTGCCAGAAGCTGTATGAGGGGAGGAAATGAGCGATAGCACAAACACAGACGCAAGCTGCACATAGGAGGAAGTCAGAATGGAAAAAAGCAATAAATTTGTGTCATAAATGACTTTAAAGTGCGTGATTACAGACCAGGCATGAGCGAAAACTTGAAATCCTGGATTTCAAGCTATGCTATGTCATATTCACTGTGCACTGGAAGTAACATTAACCTGAAACCTGGTCTTCATGTAATGACCAGGTGATGATTATCAGTGGAAGTAGACCTTTTTTCTGTAAGGTCAAACTAGCGTTAAGACAGCAGCCAGGAAACATTTGTGTTTCACAGAATTAAAAAAATAAAAAATAAAAATCGCAAGGTTTGGAAAGAATAATTTATGAGATTTTTCATTTTTGAGTTAGGAACCCATGCCAGAACCAATATTCTGCCAAATGAATAATCCGGACTTTTGTGAAAGCCATAGATCAGGGAATAGGAAGTTAGAGGGAAACGAGGAACAGGCAATGCAAGGAGCAGGGGAAACTTGAGGAAGAGGAACAAGAGGAAGAGGAGTAGGAGTACCTTTTTACAGCTAACTGGCAGCTTGTAAACAGAAGAGTGAGATGCAGAGCTCAGAGAGAGACAAACGCGAAGTGTTTCAATGTGATAGCACAATCCCCTAAAGCAGGCCACTTTTACCAGAAGCTAACTCCATTAGAAGAAACGTATTTACTGACCCGCACATCATTCCAAACCCGCACCACTTTCGTTCACTTTTAATCTTCCTTATTTCAGCTTTAAAAAGTACGTCAAGGCATAGTTGAAGAAATCCGTATGAATGATTTTTACTCTCTTTTATTAATACATTAAAATTTAGCATTGATCAAAGGAACAAATTACATTTTTAAAAATAATCAAATAGAAAACAATTCTTTTAAGTAAAAAACACACATTGGAAACATGCGTTTCTGCTTATTACATTTTATTAGCTCTATGGTTGTGTGTTGCTCAATGTCTGCCTGTGTGAATAAAAGTCTTACTAAATCTAAGTCATTGTGTTTCGATTAAACCGCTCGATTTATATGGACTATTTTTTTACAATATTAACATTAACTTTTTAAAACAAAAGTGGAATGGATCTTCATTGGGGGGCGGGGGGGAGGGGACAGAAACCGCTCAGATTTCATTATCTTCATAAAAGTGTCGAAGATGAAGGAAAGTCTGGGGGTTGGGTTTGGAACAACATTTTTTTAGTATTATCATTTTTAGGTGAACTCCCTTCAAAGGAATCACTCACCAAAAAATTTAAATGTATTGAAATTATGACAGAATCATCTTCTGAAGAACTTCATTTAACAAAAAGGATGAAAAAAAAATAAAAAATGAATGGTGCCAGTCCAAGAAGAGAAGCCGAGGCTGAAGCTTGCAGTAATGAGTGTTAAAAAGCTCTGGACATGCTTGGAAATGAAGTGCAGATGATCAGTATCAGATGCAGAATTTCAAACATGAGTACAGCTTTCGAAAGATGATGGTTATGACTTGAATAAACACGAAAGCACATTTTATAAAATAACATACATTTTTTCCAGACTTAACAAAACATTTAAATGCAAGTGAACTGAGTTAAGTTAGTCACACAGAATGAGAAAAGTGGGCGAGAGGGAGACGTGCAAATGTAAAAGGGCAAGACGGAGCAGAGCACTAACGGTGAACGCACAGAGGCTGGTGAGCTTAGAGGCTAAATTAATTTCAAAATAAAGTTTAGCCTGACAGAATATTAGTGGAAAAAGTGCATTGATGTTAGCCAGCTGTTCAGTTTAAGGTTTTTAAACTAGTGATTGAATGGGATAACAAGGACCAGCTGGAGATCAGGTGCAGGCATGATGAACGCTGGCAAGGTTTTAATATTTACCTTTTTGTTGAATGCCCAGATCTTGTCCCACTCCATATTGACAACAGACCTTGAGCCTCCCTGACAGAGAGGAATGGGTAAAAAACAGATTTGATTAAATAAGCAAACCTGAAGTGAATAAAATTAATATTATATATATATATATATATATATGTTAAAATCATTGTAACACACAACCTTGTTGCATAAGGATTTTTAATTCTTTACCAAAAGTCATTCTCAGTCCAGTGAGAAAAACACACACCTGAGCAGCAATAAACTGTTTGAGTCCCTCGACAGTCATTCCTCTACGTAGCACACCTCTGACTGTTGGGAAACGAGGGTCATCCCTGAATGAAGGAAAGACAAGGAGAGAGTAGATTAACCATGCAATCCAAAAGAGCTCTTTTTTTTTATAAAGTCAAGAGAGTCAAGGTGATACAAACCAGCCGTCCACATAGCCCTGGTCGACAAACCAAGTCAGCTTCCTTTTTGAGAGCACAGTGTTATTAAGATTGAGTCGGGCGTACTCCCAGATGTGCGGTTTACGCAAACCAATGGCATCTATGACCCAGTAGAACTGCTCGTCTCTGTCGTGATACTCAGTGGTACGCAAGGCATGCGTCACCCCCTCAACACTGTCCACAATGGGGCACGCAAAATCATACGTGGGATACACTCTAGATGGAGGAAGAGAGGAACATCAGCCGTCATTGGCACCAATCAGTAGCCATGCATGCCACATCTGTGACGTTCACTCACTTGTAAGTGCTGCCGGTGCGAGGATGAGGAGTGTTCTTGCAGCGGAAGAGCGTGGGGTCGCGCAAGCAGCCGTTGTTGGAATTCATGTCGATCTTTGCTCTCATACAGCAGGTCTGGCCAATCTCTGTGCCCTTCTTCATCTCCTCCCACATCTGCATGTTCTTCTCCACAGCTGTTGAGACAGACAACATGTTCAGTACAAACCACATTTCCTGTGAAGACCACAAATAATCAGATCGGTACTGGTGATGCTCACAGTTGCTGCGGTTGCGAGACTCGGCCCTTTGCTCTCTTTCTTGCTTCATGAGATCTGGAGGCGTGTCATCTATGTAGGCCTTGCCCTCTTGAAGAAGTTTCTCTCCCATGCGCAGGATTGTGGGAAAGTGATCACTTGTGTAGGTGAACTGGTCTGGTTTGATCTGTAGCATGGCCACGTCCTCTAAAATGACCTGTAGCAAAAGTTGCTAGCATTGTCAAAACTTTTTGTAGATATTGTTTATTATTATTAATATTAAGCTTGGGGTATTAAAGCTTGGTGCTCATCACAGTGATGCTGGTTCAAATATGGTTTTCTGCCACAATAAGTGAAGTGAAACACCTCGCTATTGTTTTTATGAGGTAATGGGCCATTTATAGAGAACAAAGGCCTTAATTCTGTGTGAATGGGGGCAAAATATCATACCTTCTCAAAGTCCTCTTTCTCCTTCTCGGGGTTGGTATCATCAAAGCGCATGATGAGCTTGCCCTTGAAATTCAGCTGGTAGTGCTGGTTGAGTAGAGCTGCCTTAGCATGCCCGATGTGCAGGTATCTGAGGAGTTGGAACAATGAATACTTTAAAATGACTTTATTTTGTATCAAACAAATGCAGCATGAATGTAAGAGCTAATATAAACAACTTACCCACTAGCCTCAGGAGGGAAACGCACCACTACTTTGCCCATCTCAGCACCTGGGAGCTCCACAAACTTTCCCAAATCCTGCTTTTTTTCCTTCTCGACAGGCTAAAAACAGTTTGGGACTAATTAGTAACTTTAACAACACAGTATGTTCAGCGTTCAACATTTTGCAAAGGCTGACTTTAAAGGGTTAATCCACCCAAAACCCCTTAAATTTTAACTGTGAAAGTCAAACTTTTAAATTCATACTCCTCCCCCCCAACAGAACACATAAAACTGCAATAGCCTGTCAGAGAGCCATCTGTATTTAAAGTGGTTAATATACTCACAGTGGCTTTGATGCCAGAGATTTTGCTGGCCCATTTACTGCCCACTGAACTGAATGGCACTTGACAGCTCAAGAATGAAAACCAGCGGCACAGATGAGGGTAGGAATTTGGCTTGGCCTGTGACTCGCCGTTTCCTGTGGATGACGCGCCAAATTGATTTTTGAGAAACACTTATGTAAAACTTATCTTAATTTATCTTAAACCCAAATGACTGACCTTTAAGAGCAGCCCAGACACAGAGGTCAGCCAGGGTCACACTGTGGCCCACCAAGAAGGTTCTCAGTGCCAGAGCTTTATCCAGATCCCCCAGAGCAGAAGAGAGATCTGACTGAGCACAGAGACGACGGGCACTGAACTCCAGCCAGTGATCAACCTGCAGGTCGTCAACACACACCAAGACAATAGCAGTCAGTTATCACAGAGCGACAGTGAAAAAACAGTATATGACTCCCAAATCTAACCTCAGTTTGCTCCATCATGTTAGAACCATAGAGGCCCAACGCCGGAGCCACTCGAGCAAGATAACGTGTGATGGAGTTCACGTCACTGAACTGCACCTGACTGCACGAGACACAGAACAGCAGCGGTGGGAAATAAGACAGAATGTATATAAATATAAATATGTAAACAAAGCCATATACTTACTCAGAGACATGGAGCATGGTGTCTTTGCCCTCCTTTACAGAGAGATTGACGCTGCCCTTCACATGTTCAGCCGTCAACAGCGCCCCTACAGGCAGAGAGGTGAAACACAAAAACCTCAATGCAAATCTAATACTGTACCTGCTGTATGCAAAGTCATGCAAACAACTCTAAAATGAAAATGACATTTTTTTTTTTGCATTTGGCCATTAATTTGCAAAACCCTTAATATTACACTGCAAACACATACAAAATGTGCTACTGCGAAAATATCCTTTAACTGCATTTTTTTGTATGTGTCATTGCCTTATGCTTCTTAAAATAAAATATGCCAACAAATACTCCTAAAACTGTAATAACCGAACTGTCACAGTACTATGGCACGTAAGTTGTTTCATCTTAAGCGTAGACATAGGGCGAGGTCAAACAAGTAAGAATAAAGGGCCCAACCTAAAACCAAACAAATACAGATGTGCTTTTATTATAAGGTCACATTATGAGATGGCATCAAAACAAAAACAAACTTCTCAAACCGGACCATCTAGATGTTCTGCTTACTGTTGTGCTTTGCAAACCATGTATGTTGTTTATCAAGTTCAGTAGGTCTTAACATGACTTTACTTCAGCACTGAAATGTCTTTCTGTTTTAATATACACATACATACACAACAGCACAAAACCAGTCACACCCATTTTGATTTCGGATTGCTGTTTTGCACATATATTAGTAAACAAAAGCCTTAATTTTGAATTTTACTCCGTCACACAAGCCCATAACAATGATCACACACATAAACAAATAAGTATGCTTGACAGAGTTGAATAACACTGCTGCTCAAAGACAGGTGTGAGGTAAACAGATCTTTCAAATGACTTGCATCAGCCAGTGACTCTGCTTTCCCAGCACTGGATGGCGCACTTCAATTCATCTGACCAACAATAAAAGTCATTCAGCAGCTTTATTAGCATTTTTCTATCTGAAACACATGATGAAACGCCTCTGAAATCTACATGAATCAAATAAGCTCAAACTAATTCGTTGTCTTCCCTTGTACGTGTCTGCAAACCTCAGTCATAATCATGCACAAATTATACTTCTGATTCGCTTTTACTAAAGCAGTACCAAACTGCTACCACTGGCATTGTTATTGTTTTTAATCTAATGACAATTAAAGCAGCTGAAGTCAATTAAACGGTGTGAAAGGGAGACAGATCATTTTAGATCTGCCACGATGGCACGAGGACACTCTGCATGCCAGTCCATTGAGCCGATGCGCGAGCTCAGCTACAAAATGCATTGTAGTTTAGAGTATATTATACACATCGCAAGTGCACGTACCTAGAGGTGGGTTGCTACTGTTGATAGTCAGGTTTAGTGCCATGTCGTTCCTCCTGGTCTGCTCGGAATGGCCCTGTCACACTTTCAGCATCAAACTACTTCACAAGCCACAAAGCTGCTCAGCGCCGCCTGCCGTGAGAGCGCAGCGCTAGAATGAACCGGGAAACACTGACCCTGTAACTATGGTTCCGGACACTTTTCTATGCTGCTGTGTTATTGTACGTTCTGTAAAAATGTCCAGGTGACTTTCGCTTTAATTACATGGGAAATACGCAATGTTAGTAACTTATATATAAAATATATCAGAGAACATCCCTGTAAGTGATTCAGGAAAAGAAACATGTAAATCAATGCTTCCAAAAGGAGGCGCTATAAGTCTTCAAAATGCATCGATCGATTTTGAAAGTGAATAAACTGAAAGTATGCATATATGCACTTTTAGGAAAAGATGTTTTGGACAAATCTAAATATTTACTGTAAGTATTGATTGAAATGTATGAAGCCAAATTCTATTGACAATAAGCTGAACCTTTGTAGAGTACTAAACAATATCAGCCACAAACCAATAATTTGATTTCGCTTTCACTTTTTAGGCACTAGATATTTGCAGCTTTATCTATCTGTACCTTCTCGTTATACACACTGAGAAATAAATAAATGTCATATACAGTCATATTGCTTTTATTCTAGTTTTAGAATTTACACAATAGAACACAGAGAACATAAATATTTAAACTGAGAAATTATACAATTGTATGCACAAAATGAGATTTCAAATTTACGCTTGCTGCAGCTCAGTAGTGTAGCATCTTCACTTGTTTTTAAAGGTTATGAGTTTCTGGAGTTTTGGAATTTGGTCCCATTCTTGCTTGATGTATGTTCGTACACATCTTTTTCGTTTA
>JAUMHR010000072.1:15131716-15145032 GCA_032361145.1 Enteromius fasciolatus | reverse complement strand
TTTAGCATCGTGCTTATTTTAGCATGCGCTAGCATGTTTTTCTAGTTCTCACATGGCATGGCTGGCTCGTGAGGAGCCAGCCAGAGGTACAACAACAGCCTATCCAGCTCGTGCTCCTTACACAGATGACCCAAAAGTTTTTTCCGGATCTCTACGACCTGTCTTGCTCATTCCCATAGTGAAAAAAAAACGGAAACTAGTGAGTGATCGGGTCTGCAGCTTGGGAGGCGGGACTAATACCATGTTTAACAAATCAAAAGGTCATTATCACCCAACTTGACTGTGAAAACAGGAAAATAAAGTTTGAGCTAAGGGATCACTTCCTCTTTTCAAAATAAATGTTTTTCAAAATAAAAATGCATAAATATAAATACAACAAAAAGGAGAGAAAAAGATCCATTTTCTCTACTGGGTTACACATGTACATTCAGTATACAGTATATTCAAGAAAAATTTTATATTCTTCACTGATTAATCACGATTAACAACACTAAACTCCTGTATATCAATTAATGTCTTTTTAAGTGTAACAAACAAATCCATCAGTATATTTGACTTCAAATTGTTTCTTCCAGTCGAAGGATGAGCCCTTTATCCATAACTTTGATTAATTGTACATTATTGTAATTTTTTTTTAGCTGTTTGGACTCTCGTTAGGATCTTTTTGGTAAGCAAGTGATGTAAAGCTACATTTTTCCAAAAAACAAACCAAGTAAAGCAATGCAACTGCATAGCAACATCCTTGCGACCACCTAGAATCCCTTAGAAAGCACATGGCAAAGTGCAAAAACCTTTCAAGAAGAACACTTTAGCAATTACAGTAAAATCCTTAAAAAACCCTAGTTGTTTGTTTTACCTTTTACTTTTCACTTTTCTTATAACTGTAATTTATCAGTGAAAGAGGAAATAAAAACTTTTTCAGTTTCTGACTGAGAATTATTTCTGTTACTATAATTAGTAGTTTCATTCTTTCAGGTTAATCATACATCGTTCTGTTTGTGCTGGGAATAAATTACTGACTTGCGTTGTTGACTCCAAACAAGCAGATAACTTGCCCTAACTGGTTTGTTGTTGTCATTCCAGAAAATTACCTGGCAGTTAAAGACAGGCATTAAACAGAGTAGAGTGCAGGATGTTCAGAGTTATGCCTCACCTGGACAGGCGGCATGAATACAGATGGGAAATTAGCTGCTCTCTGACAGCTGCTCTGACGTATTGTCACCGGGCGTGTGTCTTTTCCACCGATATGCAATGTCAGCATGTTCTGATACTAAAAACTGCAGAGGCCTCAGACAAGGAGACCTCGTTCAGATCTGGGTGACTATTCTTACTGTAGACATATTTCAGCCCTCACCAAAGGAAGCCAGTGAGAGCTTCCTTTCACATATTTACATAGCATTTGCATTTATCAAAGATTTAGTACTGTTTATAAACTATTTATGGAGCCACCTTTTTGGTGTCATGCTAAATTTGGTATTTATTTCTAACCCACTGAGTTCATAATTCAGACTTAAATTCATTAAAACAGCATTTGATCCATTCTTATTTATAAATAGTATGAAAAACCTTGCATATAAAACAGTGTATTAATTATTGCCCCAAGGTTTTTTAGACTACGAATAAAGTGAAAATTCCGTAGCGAATGCACAGGATGTTTAACATATTTAGAAGTTCAGCATTTGTAAGATGATTATGCAACAGCCAATGTGTTATTATGAATTAATGAATAAACTACACATTTATACACTTTTGTTATGCTTTTACTGTGTATTGCCATACAGCCAAAGCGGTGGGGCGTGTTTAATGACCACAGAGAGTCAGGACCTCGGTTTAATGTCTCATCTGAAAGGCGGTACTCTTTTGACAGTATAGTGTCCCTGTCACTATACTGGGGCATTAGGACCCACACAGACCACAAGGTGAGCACCCCCTGCAGGCCTCTCTAACACCTCTGCCCACAGCAACCTAGTTACTCTTTCAGTCGAATCACTTCAATGTTACATATGGGAACTTGCCAGAGAGACCAATTGCCTTTGAGCTTCAAATAAAAGGCCAATGAATATTGGCGTGCACTTGATTGCATTCAGGTGCACCTCATTACTACGTGAGTATAAGAGGGCATGAATGCAGTGCACATGCAGCTTTTCGCTTAGGAGCCTTTGCCATTCCTGAGCTGGAGATCCCCTCGGCTTTTGTTTTGAAGTTGAGATCTATTGAAAAGAGTTCCTGCGATCTTCTGCTCTCTTGTCTGACAGCGAGCACTGGGCGGTTTCTGGCCCTGCGTCGCTTTCGACCGATGCTGCACCACAAGAACGTGCTGGTCTGGATGGACAACATGGTGGTCGTGTCTTGGTTTGCCGGACCTGGTTTGCCTACCTCATGTTCCTCACGGCAGCCCCTCCCTGGAAAATCCCCTTTGAGGAAGGACCTTCTTTCTCAGGGGATGGACATGATTTGGCACCTGTGCCCCAATCTTTGGAACCTGCATGTCTGGTTCCTGGACAGAACGCGGCAGACCTCGCCGGCCTCTCTCCCGCCATGGTAGATACCATTACTCAGGCAAGAGCTCCCTCTACGAAGCAGGCTTATGCTCTGAGGTGGGGTCTGTTCGTCGAATGGTGCTCCTTTCGCAGAGAGGACCTACAGAGATACATGATCGAAGTTGTGCTTTCTTTCCTGCAAGAGAATTTGGAGCGCAGGCTGTCCCCTTCGACTCTCAAAGTGTATGCTGCTGCCATAGCTGCATATCACGATGCAGTGGAGGGTCCTTTGGGAAGCACCAACTCATCGCAAGGTTTCTCAGAGGTGCGTGTCGGATTAATCCCACGAGACCACACCTCATACCCTCCTGGGATCTCGCTGTCGCCATACAAGGCCTGCGGCAGGTCCCATTCGAGCCCCTACAGTCAGTGGATCTTAACCCTCTGAGTTCGGCCATCACGTCAGCGTGATTTTTTTTTTTTTTTTTTTTTTTCTTATCAGTGCAAAAGACACTAATATAACTGTTAATTTTGGTCACACAAGTAAGTGGTATACACCATTCTGTTAAATGTCAAATTTTTTTTGAGTTCACTCTCAGTAACAACAAAAGTGTTACTTACTCTTATGAGTAAGTTTGCATGGTATTGTGGCGCTTGAACACATTTACTGTTTTCTGACTGAAATGTCTGAATGTGAGTGAAGCATTTTGAATATGACAGGCTGCATGTTGTTACTATGTTCCATGTAACATAAATAATACAATATAAAAACAATATCACGAGTGCATGATGAATGTTGCTTGAAGTTATTATTGTTTGTTTTTCTTAAACTGTAATTTCTGACTAAAATATTTTGAAATCGAGGGAAACGTTTTGAATATGACATCTATATTTCTTAGGACGCGATGCTGTTTCTATGCTTGATATAATAGAACAATATATAAAACAAAATTAAACATATACTGATATTGTATGGCCTTATTTGAGCTAGTTTTATTTTCCCAAAACTTACTAACTATGCATAATATTTTTTTTCTAAAAAAATGCAAACATGTACATCAATCCTGGTCACATATTATTGTAGCACAGTTTCTGCTGCATACAAAAACAATTTTATGTTGGTATGTTATAAGTAGCTGAAATATCACAAATATCAGAGCATCTCAGGGCCTATAGCAGAGTAGCTCTGACTGTGCTCCTACTGGTTCTCCTTTGCCCAGTAGGTTGTGGCTACAATCTTTCCACAGTCAGCCAGAAGGCTGTGTTTCCCTTCAGTTATATCCATAATCCGATATATTGAATTTTCTTTATTCCACATGCAGAGACTATGTGTTTAAATCATGTGCTCTGCTCCCCCAACCACCTGCTTCAGTACCAACTGGCAGCCCTGTGGGGCCCCCAACTCGGCCCCCAGGGTGTTGGGAAGGTTACGTGCAGACTCCTCTGCTGACAAAGTTTAAATACGCTTGCCTGTCGGCAGGGGGTCTCTACATAACGCGGCCTCAAGGGTCGTAGCCTGTTCCATGGGTGTTCCCATATGTAACGTGTGATTCAACTGAAAGGGTAACATCTAGGTTACGAACGTAACCCATGTTCCCTGAAGGAGGGAACGGAGACGTTACACTTTCGTGCCACGACTCTGAGTTTGCGCTCATGCCGGCTCGGCTCATTAGCGAAAACCTGCATGTGCACTGCATTCATGCCCTCTTATACTCACGTAGTAATGAGGTGCACCTGAATGCAATCAAGTGCACGCCAATATTCATCGGCCTTTTATTTAAAGCTCAAAGGCAATTAGTCTCTCTGGCGAGTTCCCATATGTAACATCTCCATTTCCTCCTTCAGGGAACGTGGGTTACGTTCGTAGACGTTTTCCCAGGAGGTCTCCCATCCAGGTACTCACCAGGCTCAACCCTGCTTAGCTTTAGTGGGCAACCAGGCTTGGGCTGCAGGGTGATATGGCTGTGGCTATTACAGAAAATAAATTACAAAAACATTTGCTAAAATAGTAGTAGCACAAAATAAAAGGGTAACAAGGTGTAGTCATTTTACAGTAGCAACATTTGAAGTTTTACATTTGACATTTTAACAAATTTAAATTTAAATACTGTACTTTTTATTAATTAATATGTTAATATAATAACTAGGGATGTCCAGATCCGATCACATGATCGGAAATCGGGCCTGATCACGTGATTTCAGACTCGATCAGAATCGGGCGTTACCTCCTGGTCAGGACTCGAATATATGTATATGTTCTCATAATTTTTTTTAAACCCATCTATAGTTGTGTTTATCGGGTTTCGGTATCGGTAGATACTCAAAATCAAATGACTCTGACTCGAGATCAAAAAAACCTGATTGGGACATCCCTAATACCTTTTGAAGTACTGAAATCTGTTGTGTACCTTTGTAATACACTAATAACCATCAAAAAGCAGGTGATGATGAGAGAGTCACATGATAAACCTAAGACAATCACAACCAGTAACATATAAAAAACAAACAAAAACAGATAAAAAAAGATAAGAAGAAACATAGATATTTCATCAACAAACTTATAATGTAATGCAGAGAATTCTGGGAATGTCAATTTACGGTTATTCACTGTAAATTATGTTAGTAAATTATCACAGTAAATATGTTATTTTTCCACTTCCAAAAACAGTATGCTACCTTTAAAATTGCATATAATGTCCAGTACAGCTTTTAGTGGGGCAAATTCCCTTTTATCATTTAATTGTTTTTTACTTTAGCATTTTTACAGGTTTTTTGTATTTTTGTATTTTTTTGTATTTTGTTTATATTGTAAATATTTAATTTCCTACATTTTAATTAAACGTGTTAATACTACTATGATGAATTAAGATTGAATAATTTCACACAAATAACCTGTTTGTTTTAATAAATAAATAATAAATAGGTTAATGCATATCCAAAACTCATGGAATTATTAAATAATAAGTTCATGAATTACAATAACACCCTAAGGGTCTAATGTTATCTTTTTTTCTTCTTTTTTTTACTACACAAATTAAAATAATAATAATTAAAACATAAATCTGTACACAAATCCCTCATTAACAAGATGTAACAATGCAGCTGGAGGTGTCATCTAGTGGAGCTCGATGATACTCCATCTATGTGTTGTTCTGTTTCCCCGTAATCATCCCCAGGACTCTTATTATGAACTTGTGTCTCCACCCAGCCTATCTGTCTCCATGGAAACTCATAGACTTTCGCTCTTGCCTCGCCCCTTGGATATTGTTCGCTGATCATTTGACCACTGCTACACCCTTGGATTATTCTCTCGTCTGTGCCTTTGATGTCTCTGTTTGCCGGTAATCGACTCTGCTTGTTTTAACCCTGCCTTTGTTAATAAATAATAGATATATAGACAATATTATCAAAAATCTAGATTTTTCATAGACTAAATTAAATAATTAACTTAATCTTAGAAATGTTCATACTTAGATGTGTTGATTTGTTGATATGTATAACCTTTTTAGTTAAAAAAGCCATATATTAGTTTCCAATTCAATCAAAACAAAACTCTCTCAGTCCATTCAGTCTAGATTGCAACAATAGTACTCCAAAAAGTAACATTACGATTTCTTCTTGTGTGAAAGCTGAAAGCATTTTCTTTTTCATACAATTATCCAATCTATTCTTAATGGATACAATAATTTACTTTCCAAACTTTTATCTTAGGAAACACTCTGTTACACCTTTAGAATACTAAAGAGATACAGAATGCAAACGCTGTATAATGTGGACTTGAACCTCCAGCTTTATTTTCATCCAAATTACAGCACATATTGATATCTCTGTGGTATAGGTTTTTTTTTTTTTTTTTGTCTTTCTATTTTGGGATCAGCGGCAGCCTTTTTGAATGATGGCCAGATGGGCTGAATTATGCTTGCTTACAGTTCGGATCAGGTTACCGCTGCATTAATGTTGCATATCACAGCGAGTACAGATGGAGACAGGATTATTATGGTCTTCCAAAGCTCTCAAAGCCACTGTAATTTAGTGACAGGGCAAGATTTTATTTTGCATGCATTTGCTTGCACAGGCTTCCATTTCACTGGCTAATGTTTGCTCTTTGATAAGGCTCGTACACAATGAAATTGCATGAAATTGTTCAGCATGATCAGGAGATGTCAAGCATGCTTTGTGAATTTCTTAATCAATGAATTTTCTGCACTCTCACAACTTTAACTGTCAGAAAGATTGTGTCCCAGCCAATTCTGTCACAAATACAGCGAGACTGAAATAATTCCTGATGGCAGCAGAGCACAACATGACTTACACTTTTCCAATTTTATCGCTTTGAGTTCACATCCAAAATGAAAAATCTGTTATTTACTTGCCTTCGTGTTGCTCCCAAATCCTCCCACCCCCCACGGTTGAACACAAAAATAAAAACTCTGAGAAACCAATACTTCACGTGATTCAATAGAGCCTCACTTTCACGCTAAAGGTGTATACAAGTGTATAGACGAGATTAAATACTTTTGCCTTAAGGCCTTGTGGAGCCAAATTTAGATTGACAAAGTGTGAGAGTTTTGTAGCATAAGGTGCTTGAACAATTAGTAAACAATCACATCTTTAGGTCACATCTTCACACTTGATTATCCTGGTGCAGGCCATAAAAAAAAAAAAAAAAAACTAAAAATGATACATTCAGTCCTGTTTCAGTTCCTGAACCTTTCTTTGTTTAGGTGTTTTGGTGCTTGTACATCAGTGTCAGTGTCAAGACAAAATAAGTTGACATAGAAACCGATCTAACTCAAAATCAGGATGAGCTAGCATTCACACATGTTTAACATCACACCCAAAGATAGAAAGCAAAATACACAAGGATAAAGTCACAGCTTTATTGGGAAGCTCTTATGGTGTATACTCTGCCACTATAACATACTATACTGTACCTAACATCCTGGATAATGAGTTTCTTGTTTGTGTGTACATATATCATTAAATTTTTACAGACTGAGAACCCACAAAGGGCTTATGAAATGTATAAAGCAGTCAAAACAATGGCAGTTTTTTTCTCTTTCGCACACAAATAAAAAATAAAATTGCTGTATGGAGATACCTGTACTGGCTATATAGTCATCTCATATTGCTCGTCAAGCAAGGTTAGGTTAGAAAATAATGTTTTATATTTGTTTAGATGGTTTGGTTTGTGTGGAGTTCACATTCCAGTTAAACCACAGTGGAGATCTTTTCGAAGTGGTCCAAAATCCACCTTTTCACGGGTCTTGGTCTGTTTGTTTGGTGCACACTGTTGTTTGAATGGCAGCATTCACAGTTGAATGAATGAATGAATGATAAACCTTCCCAAAGACCCTCCCCGCTTAGTTACTGTTGCAATGCCACTCTCTCACCACACATCATGTTCTTACACAGTGAAAAATATAAAGATTGACAGCATTGACAACATGCCGAAAGACAAGACAAAAAAAAAAGATTACTTTATTTATGAAATAAAGTCTCAGCTTTTAAACATTATTTTGTAAGAAATTCCAGCTCACCGACTTACCTCGGGAAGGATGCGAGGGGAGACGTCTCACAAAACGGCCTTTAAAACGGCAACTAGCTCGCAGGATCCACTGACAGCCACCCAGTGAACGCTGTCAGACGAGAGAGAGCATGAACTCGCAGGAATTCTATTTAGAATCTCTTCTCCAACACCAGGTCGAGGCTCTGAAGCAAAAGTCTGCAGGTGCACTGCATTCTTGCCCTCTTATACTCATGTAGTGATGAGGTGCACCTAGATGCATCTGTGCATGCCAATGTTCATTGGCCTTTTCTTAAAACTCAAAGGCGATTGGTCTCTCATGCGAGTTCCCATATGTAACCAGCAGTTTATTGTGCTTGCTTGCTTATTATTGCTTTTTTGTTCTTCAATTATTATTATTATATTTTTTATCATTTGATTTTAATGTGCTTTTTTGTTCTTTTGCCGCCCATTATTGTGCAGAAAGAGCTGCATAAATCGTTTTGCTTTTGTGTCCCTCATTATAAGCAACAACATACAGGTTTCTAATAACTTGAGGCTGCAATGAATAAATAAATGACAGATTTTTCATTTTGGCTGAACTATGTCTTGGAAACGACTAAATGCAATCAACGTTTTCAAGCGCAGCTTAGTTCAGCATTTCAAAACATCTTTACATATTCAGGTAAATAAAAGATTAGCCAATTTTACACAGACCGAAACCATGTTGTAGAAGCACAAGTCCCATGAACAGGATTAACCTGCCGAGCCAGCATTGTCTGGAAGGCCCTGCATATGCTTCTGCTTGAGATGCCTCTTATTCTCCTGGTCCGATTCGTCATGGCTCACCGCAGGTGTTCGACTTCACATCGGCAGCCAAACTGGTTGTTTACCAAAAGAGAACACTTTTTACTCCAGCACTAAGCACTTGAAATCCCTGACATTAGCCACAATCCATTGCGACATCATTTCGGATCAAAAGAAAGGATTCACGGGCCTTCCCTGAGATGCCTTTGCTTCTTTCGCAAATATAGTCTAATCATTTCTCAAAGAAACAATTAAACAGACAGGTATCAAGTACTCTAATTTTAATCCAAAAACAATTTCCTTCTCAGTGCTGAGATGATTTGCTTGGTTAGACCAAATTAGAAGCAATGTGTCGAAGCATAGTGTTAATTTCCACATTGACAGATGTAGAGAAACTATTGCGAGACGTAAATTGCATCCAAGGATGCCAATCTAATACCAAGATAAAAACTAAACTTGCTTGATTTTGCCGATATGATTTGCTCCCCTACTCAATTCATAGATCTTTCCATTATGTACTTCAAAGTCTGCTACTCTGCTGAGATTTAATTTACAAAACTTCATTGCTAGTTTAGATGATGGTGAATTTAGTTTCTGGCTCCCTGAAGCACAATCCCTAACGCATCATTAGTCTCGATAGACGAGTGAATGCGAGATGACAGCTGTACTAATGCAACACCATAGAAGATTACCAGAAACCAAAAGCAAGGCAGATTTCTGCTGCCTGGATACAATGAGCGCTATAGCCTCTAAATAATGTGTGAAACTTTGGGAATACAATATCACAAACACATGAAAAAACAAGGACTCCTAGCATGCATGTTTATGAGCAAGAGAAAGAAGTGGCTAAGCACTGTTTGTGTAGTGTAAAATTAGCCTAGCATGTGCCTTTTTGTATAATACTGTGACGATCAAGCTGGAGTTGCCAGTCCAGCTCACTGGTTGGCACTCCAGCCTCAGACTTGTGCTCTATGTTTTGTGTCTGTTTTTTATTCATGGACTCCTATCAATGAACTCATTGTTTATGTGTATGGTGCTCATTTGTGTTCACGTTCTTTGTCTATCAGTGTGTTCCCTGTATTTGGACTTACCGTTACTGACCTTGCTTGTCCCGGATTATTGCCTTTGCCTCGCCCATCGGACTCTTATCATCATTGTACTGACCTACGCTTCCCTTTGTGACCATTCTACTGTCTCTGCCTATGCTGTACCTGTTTGCCGGTGATCGACACTGCTCGTCTCTACTCGATGTTCTGAAATTAACAGTTGCATATGAATCCGCAGGCCTTGTCTCTGCATCATGACAAATACACATGATTTTCAATAAATTACTTGTTTCTGACAACTACTGTCTGCTGCCATTGTATTGTAAGAAAGCAGATTTAATTTATTTTTATCAAAAGCAAAAACGTCTTATTGTGTGTTTAATGGAAGAACATAAATCATATTTGAAATGTCATGAGAGGGAGTAAATCAATACAGGATTTTGACGCCTTTACTAAAATATTAATTACTTAGTTTTCTTACTGGAAGCACGTTTCTGCCTCAGAGCAAACTTTTAGTAATTGCACTTTTAATTACTGCAACTTTATTTCTTCTAATTGTAATACTATATCTGACAGCTGTGACTTTTGCACCTTTTATTTAACACTGTGAACTTTATTTTATATTAATTGCATGATTCATTGATTATTTATTTATTTGAGGTAGAAAGAGTCTTCCATATCTTTGTGCTGTTCCCCCCAAAAATGGGACACTGTATTTTTTGTGCAATAACCATAATGACATTACTCTGTTTCTGAGTTGTTCACTGCACCACAAAGACAGAGATATTTTACCTTAATTTGTCTTTTCTATATCAACATTACTTTCAAAAGATTGTTTCACACATAACTCAATCAACATCATTTGTGGCATAATGTGGATTAGCAGGAGAAAAAAAAAAACACATTTCCACTTACTCCAATTTATGTAAATTGGACCAACTTCGGAGGATTTGAAAGCAGAAGTGTGAAGCTTATAATTTCATACAAGCACTTAGTGTGCATCCATTCTTTTTTGTATAAAATGAGCTGCGCTATTTTTAATCTGTTAATAGCTTTGCCGTTTTAAATTAGATGTATACACAGAAAATATAAAGCTTTTACACTAAAATCAATGGCTTTTATTATAAGTGGCTCAAAGTTACCTCAAAAAAGATGGAGAAGTGGAAATAAATTTCAAGGTTATCAACATCATGGTACAGTACAAGTTCATTGAGTGAGCTATAAGTTGTAGTGAACACATAAAATTTCTTTAAAAATAAAATATTTGTCAAGATTTAATATTTTGAATGACACATTTAGTAAGATATTTTTTTTGCATCTTTTCTAGTTTTTGAGGTATCAGTCATGAATTAGAAGGCTATATAGTATTGTAGATATCAACATTTACAGGTGCATCTAAAAAAAAAATAGAATATTGTTGTCACGGTTCATGGGTTCATGATCTCATTCATGCCTGTTGTGTGTATGAATGAGTAGGTGTGGCTGAGTGTTGGTAACGAGCTAACTAATTCCAGCTGTGGCTCGTTACTCAACAGTGTTTAATGTGTGCTAACCTGTCTTGTTCTCGACCAGTTACTCTGTTTTGCTGCACGGAGTTCTACTCGTGCGTGTTTGCTCCTGGGTTCCTGCCTCCTCTGGCCAGCTCCTGTGACCGCTCTCTCCGGTAGAGAATTGCTGAGGATTTGTTTCCTTTCAGGATTGCCCGCTGCGGTTTCAGCGTTACCATCCAGCGTTTCCTGACAGCCTTCACGCTGTTTTGTCTTCACTGAACTCTTGATTAAATTGACTTTGTCAATAAACATTGTGACTGCATCTGCAACTGTTTTCCTCCATTTTTCACTTGTCACAATCACTCATTTATTCTTGTAATAGTTTACAAAAAGTTAAACTTTCATATATTGTAGGTTCATTACATGTAAAGAAACAAAATTCATCCGTTGTTTTTTTGGGGGTTTTTTTTAGCTCATGAAAGAATGAAAAAATCCAGTATATCTCAAAATATTAGAATATTAATAGTATAAATTCCGGGTATCTATTGTTCTTTGAAACCACCATAATGAGGAAGACTTCTGACAATCATTGACACCCTCCACAAAGAGGATAAGTCACAGAAGGTGATTAATGAAAGGGCTGCCTGTTCACGGAGTGCTGTATCAAAGCATATTAAATGCAAAGTTGACTGGAAGGAAGAAATTAGGTAGAAAGTAACATGGATATAATAGAATATTGTGAGAATATTTTCAAGTAAAGCTGATTCAAACACCTGGGAGAGCTTCACAAAGAGTGCACTGAAGCTGGAGTCTGTGAGTCTAGAGTCACACACTCAGATGTCACAGATGGCTACCAAGACACTTCTGAAACAGAAACAATGTCAGAAGCATTATAGGCTTAAAATAACTGGAGTGTTATGCAGTGCTCCAAAGTCCTCTTTTCAGACAAAAGTAAAAACAAAAATCTAAGTCTAGAGTCTGGAAGAAGACTGGAGAGACACAGAATCCAAGCTGACTGAAGTCCAGTGTGAAGTTTCTGAAGTCAGTGATAATTTGGGGTGCCATGACATCCGCTGGTGTTGGTCCATTATGTTTTCAAAATGTCCAAAGTCAACAAGTACAGCCTTCTACCAGGAGATTTTGGAACACTATATGCTTCCGTCTGCTGACAAGTTTTATGGCAATGCTGATTTAGTTTTCCAGGCAAGTGACACAACCACTTTCAAGTAATTTGCTGAGCATGATATTAATGGGCTTGATTGGCCAGCCAACATGCCTGACCTGAACCTCATATAGAATCTATTTGATGTTTTCAAGAGAAAGATGAGAAACAGTGGATCCAACAATCCCGACAAGCTGAAGACTCGATAGATCCTCAGTATTCTCTTCTATTCACTTCTCACTGATGCTGGAGTTTGTGCCCCAACCAAGTACAGAATGCATAAATTAACATCCTTTATTACATACCTTTTTTTTTTAGTAATCTTAGGTAATATTCTGATATTTTGAGATACTGGATTTTTTACTTTCATGAGCTGTATAAGCTCAAATCATCTAAATAATAATAATAAAAAAAACCTTTGAAATATTTTACTTTACATGTAATAAATCCAGAAACTTTCACTTTTTGAAATAACTTACCAAAACGTACTGTTCTATTTTCTTTTAGATGCACCTATACAAAAACTGGTAAAAAAAAATTACAGTTTTGCATAGAACTGGTGAAAACAGACAAGAATGATAGGATGGGAGTATGAAGCAAGCCAGATTCAAACCTGTATCCTTATTAACGTAACAGCTCTAATGTGCCATGATAGCATGCTCTATGCTCCAACAGAAATCATAATCATATTTAATTGAGTATGACACTTATTGGCCCATAGATCAGCAATCCATCTCGATTAACCACAGAGAAAACATCATCTATTATTCAGCTTTGAGATTATTAGCTCTAAACATATGCAGAACAGAGGTGTTTGTTTGGCTG
>JAUMHR010000072.1:15103430-15117096 GCA_032361145.1 Enteromius fasciolatus | reverse complement strand
ACATGGCCGTGCGGAACCGGGTTATTGTGAATATCCGGGTTTTTAAAAGGGTTACTGGCTGCATGTAAACGCACTCAAAGATGACCGACTGTGATGTTAGTCGAGTTAAATCAAGTTTTTAATGCACAAAAGAAATACATGCAAAAATGTGATTTGCATTTTTTTGCTAATACAGTGATTGAAGAAACAAAAATATCTTCAAATACCTTTCGAAATATCACCTTCTATGTTGCACAGAAAAAAAATAATAATAATCGAAGTGCAAGGGCCCCTGTACCTTCTCACAGAAGGAGAATTTAAAAAGAAGGTATTGTTATCATTCTATAATCTTGTTATCATTTCATTTTAAATGACTAAAAATAGTAATATATTTTAATTAATTTAAATAGTTAACATGAAATAATATCTATTTTTTTATTATGACTAAAAGAAATGTATGTTATAACACATGATAATTTTAATAACATTAAATAATAATATTTCATTTTTATTATTTTTTATAATGCTATTCTGTATTAAATGCTTAATTCTGTATTTAAAAAGTATATATGTATAATAATAAATGTGAAAACCAAAATTATGATTTATTTAACTTAGATGGGGCCCTTTATTACTGTACATACAGTATTAGACCCCACTGATTAGTGTTTTTTGGTATTTGTGCCCTCTGCCTGCATTTATCTGTGGGAGGGGGCCATCTAACTGTTTGGTTCCCCTGGGAGTCTGGAGCCCCTAGGCACCTGCACATGTGCTAATTTTTCCTTAATGGTTCTTACACAGCTTCCAGGAGTCAAGTTTTTGGAAAGTTTTGTTTACAAGATACCAAGCTGACAAACAAACTTTGATTAGCTGTTATGACATTTTCCTGTCTTGCTTGTAATGACAGTTCCCAGGAGAGTTCTCACGCCAAGGCGTACACACTACATTTGTGAAAAGCTTGACTTTGACACAGTAGATTACATCAACACCACATGTTTTATATTAACAACCTAGAGACAACCACAAGTGCAGTACTTATCAGCTGCTTTAGGGGCAGATACTTTACAATCCTTCCCAAAGACAACCAATATCAACCAATTCTCCTGTGACGACTGGACTTCTAGAGCAAGAAACTTTGAGTTGTTCATTCCCAAAACACCAGGAACTTTACTTACTATTTTTTTCAAAGAAATAGTCCACCTAAAATATAAAATTCCTGTCATGTTGTTCCAAACATAGTGTTATTTTTTTAAATTCAATACTTGATAGTCCATGTTTTCTGAAGCCATACAACAGCTTGTGTGAGGAACTGCCTGGGAGAAAAACTGAATACAGGCTTGTATTTATATAGTAATGACGTAATTTTCATTTTGAGTGAACTATCCCTTTAAAGGTTGGACTGACCAACAACATGCTGTAAAAGAAACACCTGCGTCTTGCATCTTGATTATAATTATATTGCAGTGTGGACAGCCTTGTTGATTATAATTGTTAGGGTTGTTATAGCATTGTTGTCCTGTGTTGCTTTTTTGCATTGAAAACTGGATGTAAAATTATATTTTAATTATATAGACAAGGGTAGAGAAGTAAGATGAGTGCAATTCATTGAGACATGCTCTTTCTTAATAATCATGAAGTATTAGTTTCCCCATTATTGTAGCACTTATTGATGGGTTGATTTGCATATGCAAATATTGTATCTTCACTGATTGGTATGGAGCGACAGGTGGTTTTCTACATTTTTAAACCTCAAACTGCTTCATTTAGCAGAATTTAGTGCAAGATTTGTGATAATTGAGAATATTAGAAGTTCAAAGCAAGCAAAGTATAATTTTACACTTTTAAATCCACTTATTGCGCAAGAGCACCACTGAGAAATTAACATACTGTAAGCATTTATGAACTTCATTAACCCTCATGTTCTGTTGAGATCGACTCCCTGAGACCCTGATGATGTGCTTAAAAATAATTACAGCAATTTAAAAATTAACCTCTTATTTTCCTTTTAAATTCTTTTAGCACTGTGCATTTCTCTTCCAACTGTACAATCAGGCAGATATTACTGAAGTTACCTTTATGTGTGACTGATATCCACTGTAATGAAATTCATTCTGTCTGAGAAGAGTCTGACCCGAGAAAAAATGTATTGTAAAAAATGTCATTAATTTGGAATCTGAGACCCCAAATGGAACATTTTGTTCATTTGCTTAAATCCCCATTGACTGTTTTTATACAGACCTTTGAAATTTTAGTATCTCGGTTTTATGCATCGTGTGACAGTGGAAACGGTTTTCATCAAGCAGAAACTGTGTGATATCTCCGAACCATTTTTTTTTTTTTTTTTTTGCATTCAAACCAGGTTTTACAATTATACCAAGATTGAGTTAGACCTTCTGAATCGTATTGAGTGTTTTCATACTCTGCCTGTACAAAGAAAAGACCTGAGCCAACGAAAGCCGGGGAGACACAGAGGAGCAAAGCTTGAATTGAAGATGGCAGCTCTGCTAGATTTGATGAGAAGCAGACGGTTTGGATGGCATTAGGACAGATGAGAGAAGGCACAAACACATATGCACGCTGCAGGA
Source organism: Enteromius fasciolatus (assembly GCA_032361145.1). Classification (NCBI taxonomy): domain Eukaryota; kingdom Metazoa; phylum Chordata; class Actinopteri; order Cypriniformes; family Cyprinidae; genus Enteromius; species Enteromius fasciolatus. Next base: position 15,114,532 of record JAUMHR010000072.1, on the reverse strand, counting down.
ACAGGCAAGCCCTCAACTGGGACACTGCCCTGGGCAGACAAACAAAAAATTTGTAACATACTTTTTCTGCTTTGATGAAGACGCTATCTGTGAAACAGCTTGTACCAGATGGATCCTATTTTAGAACTAATTTGGTTTTACAAATGAGATATTCACAATAAAAGACAGAGTCCAAAGTGCACAAGTACACATTAATGTGAAACTCCCAATTCTCAATTTAATTTAGAAATTTAGAAACCTGTGTCCCAAAATCAACCCCTATTCCCCGTATTGTGCATATGCAGTACTTTTCAAAAACTTGGGGTCCCCCCATTTATTTATTTATTAACAAGGATTCATTAAACAGAATCCTTATTTTTATACTGAAATAAAGTCTGCTATTTATAACTTTAGTAGAATGATTCCTTAATGTTATTTAATTCAGAATAAATAACATTTTAAAATATTAACCAGCAAAAGGAAGAACATAGCAATGTGTAAGGAATCCCCAGAGACATTCGGATCCATTTGCGGCTTTTAATAGGATAGTCAGGCAGGCAGAGGTCGGTACACAGGTATACAGAAGTATCAGAGGCAGGCAGTAATCAGAGTCAAAAGGCAGGCAGATAAAGTCAGGGCAGGCAGCAAGAATCAAAAACCAGAGAACAATCAAAAATCAAACCAGAATAACAATCAGGGAAAAATGCTCAGAAATGATACCGTGGCAATCAAGACTTTGCGTTGAACTAACGCAAAGCTCTCGTTTAAATAGTCCATGGAATGAGGAACACCTGTGAGCGGAACTGAACAAGGTACGTGAGTAATTAGAGTCCAGGTAGGAATGTTAGTACTCGGGTGAAGGTTCCCACTGCTGAGTTCCGGGGAGAGCCACAGAGGTGTGGCTTGTGACACAATGATAATTCAACAGTATTTTTATTTCTACTTTCTACTTTTTTGATGATACATGTAGTTTTCTTAAGCAGAGGAGACATTTTTTATCATCCCAAATGTATTAATTTATTATTATTATTATTATTATTAGTTTTGAACTATAGAAATTATTCTACAACAGTCCAGGAACATTCTCTGGCATACTGCAATGCTCAAAATTCTAAATTGGCATTTACTAACCAGGGAATAGTGAATAAGTAAATGAGAGAACAAGTACAGCATAGGAAATTCTGAAACTGTACAGTGATGATTATTTCAGGAAGTAGTTTCCTGAAGTAGTTCTAGGGGTACGAATATAATATTGATAGTACTGTCTTGCATATGTGTAAAAATAGGTACATTTTAGAATATTGGTTCCGAGCAAGGAATATATTAGCATACACTAATAAAGCAAGATTGGAATAGAAGAATATGGATTGGTTGGGAATGTTGGAGACTTTATGGAGATAATAAAAAATGTGTAAAAATGAAAAATATATTGTGCTAATTAAATATTTTAATGGATGAAATGAGGAAGAAAAAGAGCTACTGTATGTTGGAAGTGAAAGGAACTATGTGCAGCTCTTTATTTATTTTTATATGAATTTTCCCCATAAATGTCCTCATATATTTTTTGGATTGTTGACAAAAAATAAATAAATAAAATACAGTGGCCTCAAGATAATATACAGTGACATTCATGTGAATCTAAGTGCAACAAATAGAACAAAAAAGTTTAGTATTATTCACAGAAAAATGCTGCTGTAAAACCTGTTAATTATAAGGTGAAAAACTAAATGGATTTATACATGTAAATTTAGCATAAACAACAGTAAAAGGACATTGCTATAATTGCTAAAAGTCTCTGTGTGGCACTTTATTATACATTTTTATTGTTATTTATTAATACCCTGGACCACAAAACTGATATATATATATATATATATATATATATTTATATATATATATTTTTTTATTTTTTATGATTATTATTTTTTTTATTGAGATTTATTAATTGTCCTACAGCTGAATAAATCAAAGCTTTGCATTGATGTATGGTTTGTTAGGATTGAACAATATTTGGCAACCTTTTAAAAATCTGAAATCTGAGGGTACAAAAAAATCTAAATACTAAGAAAATCACCTGAAAATCACAAGTTCTTAGCAATGCATATTACCAATCAAAAATAAGTTTTGATATATTTACAGTATGAAATGTACTAAATATCTATATCTATTGTCACAAATAGAAAAGGAGCACAGGACAACGAGGTAAGGAATAACAAAACTTCCCCAGAGGGGGGATTTATTGACAAAACCAAGTTCAAAATCAAGATTCAAGATCAGTAATCAGGGTGAACTTACTGCCCAGCAGGTAATACCGCAGCTCCAGGACTGCCCACTTGACGGCCAGGGCCTCCTTCTCCCCGGTGGCATATTTCTTTTCGGCTGGCATGCCTCCAAGGCCAACCTGGCATCGCTGTTCCACTCCACTTTCTCTGGCTGCCCCTTCCTGGTCAGATCTGTCAGAGGGGAGGCTATAGAGGAGAAGTTAGGGATGAAACAGCGGTAGTATCCGGCCAACCCTAAGAAAGCTCATACCTGGGTCTTGGAATGAGGCTGTTGGGCCTGCCGGACAGCCTCCACCTTCTTCTCCTGGGGCTTGATCAGGCCCTGTGCCACCTGGTAACTCAGGTACTTGGCGTTGAATGGAGCAAGGTGACACTTCTTAAGGTTGGCGGTGAGTCCAGCCCTTCGTAGTTCCCTCAGCACCCTCTGGAGCCGCTCAAGGTGTTCCTCCCAGATCTCCGAGTGTATGACTACATCATCCAGGTAGGCGGCAGCATACTGCTGGTAAGGCCGGAGAAGAATGTCCATAAGCCGCTGGAATGTGGCGGGAGCCCCATGTAGGCCGAAGTGGACAACCCGGTACTGCCGGTGACCGTTGGGGGTTGAGAAGGCTGTCTTTGGCTTTGCTTCGTCAGACAGTGGGACTTGCCAGTATCCTTTGGTGAGATTGAGGGTCGAGATATACCGGGCCCTCCCCAGGCGATCCAGTAGCTCATCTACACGGGGCATGAGATAGGCATCAAACTCAGAGACCTCGTTAAAACGGCGGAAGTCATTACAGAAGGGGGCCGTCTGGCTTGGGAACTAAGACGATGGGGCTGGACCAGGGGCTCCGTGATGGTTCGATCACCCTCTAACTTCAGCATTTGGTCCACTTCCATCTCTATAGCCTGCTGACGAGCCTCTAGGATTCAATAGGGCCGCTGCTTGATGATAACCCCTGGTGGTGTTCAGATCTCGTGTTGCACCTTGTTGGTCTGCCCGGGCACTGGAGAGAACACATGGGAGAACTGACTGATCAGGTGTTGGAATTCCGTCTTCTGGGTGGCGACAGAAGCTCGTTCATGTCGACAGTGAGTGGCTCAGATGTTGTGAATGCGGCCATCTGGTCTCTGGCCCCGATCCACTTCTTGAGGTTCATGTGGTACAGTTGCTCGGGACGTCGTTGGCCTGGTTGTCGCACCCGGTAATTCACGGGGCCCACTCGCTCTGGACCCTGGACCCTGACATGTAGCAAGGAACTTGCATGCTGATGTGGGGACCAGGACCATCACTCGATCGCCGGGCTGGAACTCTCTGGGCTGGACCACGCAATCATAGTGCCGTCGTTGAGCCTGCTGGGCTAGGTGTTCCTTCACCAGCGGCATTACCCGGTCGATGCGCTCCCTCAACTGTCTCACATGTTCAATGACTGATCTCTGTGTGCTGTTCCCAGGCCTCCTTGGCCATGTCTAGCAGCCCACTTGGCTGAAGGCCAAACAGCAGCGTGAACCCGGTGGAGGCTTGTGAACCCGGTGGAGGCTTGCTCTTGGAAACTTCTCTGATGGCGAACAGTACATAGAGGATCATGAGGGCCCAATCACAGTGGTCCTCAGCGATCACTTGCCGCAACATCCGCTTCAGAGTCTGGTTAAAGTGCTCCACCAGGCCATCCGTCTGAGGGTGGTATATAGAAGTCCGGAGCTGCTTCACCTGCAGAGGGCGACAGAGGTCAGACACTAGCTTAGACATGAGCGGGGTACCTTGATCGGTCAGAATCTCCTTCGGGGTGTCGACTCGGGTGCAGAGGGTAAAGATTTTGTGTGCTATGCCTTTCCCGTGGCCTTCCTCAGGGGTATCGCCTCTAGGAACCAGGTGGAATAGTCGACTATCACAAGGACGTGTTCATGCCCCTTGGCCCGGCCGAACTATCCCCCTCCCTGGACCTGCTGAAACACATCAAAGAAGACATTGTTATTCAGGGAGGAGGACTCACCGTCTCAGCCGCTGTCAGTGGTTAGGAGAACGGGTTGTCAGCGGGCCCCTCTTCCAGCCTGCTTTGGTCTCAGTGTAGGGCTGGCAGGCTGTGTTGCAGTGGACAACAGCTGGTCAAAGTACGGCCAATCTTGTCCTTATAATGAACAGACGATATCGTTCGCTGGTGTGGACACAAATATAGTTGTGGAAAGAAAGATAACTATAAATTATCTTTATAGTTATCTTGCTTCATGTGAACGGGCCTTTAGAGTTGTGAATACTGAGGTTTATCTCCAATTTTTTTCACACCATAGGGCACGTGGATACCCATATATATATATATATATATATATATATACACACACACATATATTACTGTGGTTATCAGTGTGTTTTAATCAGATTGGCAGTTGACGTTAAGTTATTGTTCTTTCAGTCTTTCATTAATCAGACAAACAGACAGCCCCACCCCCAAATCATTTCATTTTTCTCTGCATTTTAAGCTCAAATGGAAATATTTTTACACATTAAAGTTCTAGTTTAAAAGTTTTGGAAAATATCCGCCAGCCTACCTTTTTTTCTTAACCTGTCTTGTTTCCTTTAGAAGAGGACATGTCTTGAATCTGGCATTATCCACTCACCCAGTTGTTCAATTTCAACCTTCAGCTTGTTGTTGTTGTTTTTTTTTTCTGTGGGAACTGCATATTAGATTCACCTTCTAAAATTCACCTGTGTTTCTCCTCTGTACGTCTTTCTAAAAAACACAGAAACACACAGAATTCTTCCACAGAGCGATCTCTTGTCATTCACACACTCAGCTGGAGGAGCTTCGAGTGCGGCGATAGTGCACAAAATGTTCCACGTAGAAAAGAACACGAAATGGCACAATCATCACAGCAAGGATGCTCGAGCACACCATACAGAGCAAACCATCCTTCGGCAATTACATACTCCTCGTACATGCACTCTCCCAATTAATGATAACCGTAGTATCTCAACAGCCTCCACATTCTCAATTATAAACAGTCATAACAAAGCTTCTCTGTGCTAAATGGAAGCCAGTCAGGCGTGCGTGAGGCATAATTGTTACAATGTTGAAAGTCACAGTTAATTAAAGGTCACCTAAGCTGCTGCAAACATGCGGGAATAGTGATGAACAGATCAAATGCAGGACGCTGCTGTCCTGGAGAGGGTGTGAACTGTGCCATATGTGTTACAAAAGCTGCAGTGGATCATTTAATATCAAGTCTTCGCCTGGTATTAATGGATCATTTCAGCCTCATCCAATAAGCACATTTTAATGAGCTACTGGATGATGGGGTTGAATTATGCTGCATAGGCCATTGTGATGCCAGGACAGGTTTTGCTGGCTCATCATTGCCGTCTGTTCATCGGTTTGCGACAAGGGTTCTCTGCGTTTCTTAAAGGATTAGTTCACCCAAAATGAACATTCAGTCATCAATTACTCACCCTTGGGTCGTTCCGAACCTGTCTGTCTCATGGGAAACACAAAAGAAAATATTTTTTGAAGAAAATATTTGGCAGTTCATTGAAAGCCAACGGGATCAAAACATTAACAATCTTTCCATAAATCTGTCAGTCATAGGTTTCGAAAAACAATATGGTGAGTAAATGATGAGCAGGTGGTAATTGTCATTTTAGTATTCAAATAAGGGTGCAAAAGCACTAATATAAATAGATCAGTAAGAGTTTCTGAGAAACGTTTGTTCACTGATTCAGTCACAATGATTGTATGGGAAGATCTTTAAATAACATATTAAACATGGGTCTGTTCCTCTCATGACTTCAGAAGATCTTTATCGGCTATATTGCTCACAATTAAAAATTACTACTTTCATGATTTCTTTTGGATCCATTTTGAAACACCATGACAGTATGGAAATCATAGGGGGTGGGACATTGATGTTTTTTTTTTTTCAATTTTAGGGTGAGATGTCCCTTCAAGCTCCAAAAAAGACGCAGAATACCATAAAACAGACTCAGAGGCCTTTCTTCTGGAGTTTATAGTAACAATTACCTGATAAGAGTTTCCTGATGAAATGTATGGCATTTTATCTCAGTTTTGTAGACAGGCTGCAAAACCCCTTCCTGCCCTGACCTGTCAGATACCTAAATTAAAAAAAGAGATATGTACATTCATAATAAAATGTAGTAAATTGAGAGAGGCGTTCTTTAGCTGTATGATGTGCTCCATGGAGGTAGTTAAGTGTCACATCAGAGCATCTCAGATTTGTTGATATGTGTTGTATGCATGTGTGAAGACACTGTTCATATTGAATTTTTAGTCTCCTGTTCCTGTTGCTTGTTGATGTGGGTCTTAACAGTACTAACAATATAATCTCCAGTAAGCTGTGGAATTTTTATTAAAGGTCACATTTCAGATGCATAAAACAAGTATCACAAACTTAATTTAATATGAATCTTTAAGCCCATGGCAGTCCATCTGTCAATTATGTAAATTTTCCACAAATCCACTAGATTTGTGTAATAAGGTGATAAAGATTGCATCAACAAACTTAAAAGTAAAAGGTAAACTTAGTGTTTAAGTATTTAAAGTATTTAACAGTAAGCTAATACGTTACTCAAGGTGTCAAGCGTAAAACATGCAATTATATTTTATTTAGTCTAAGTGGCTGTTTAAGTCACAGATACAGAAAAAATCTCCATACTATAAAAAAAAAAGATATGCCCACAATATTCTTTTTAATATTCTCACAATATTATTTAAGTAACCAACAGAATGTTATTTGCTTCATGTAGTTGTAAGAGTCAACGTTACAGTAATGATATAAAACTCATCTTTTTACCTAATGAGGCTTATATTGTTGTTAGGTGTTTTACATTTTCATTTCTGCCATGTAAAAACAAATCATAGTCGCAATTAGATGGCAGTTATAATTATGAAAAGAAAAAAAATAAATAAGTTGGTTTAATATAATTGATTTTAACTTATGCTTTTGATGTTTTATAATTTTATAAAAAATGTTTAATAATTTTTCATAATTATGCACTTTTAGATGCATCATTTACATTTTTATATAATTTAATAATGACTTAATAATGATTTTTGTCTCATGAATGTATCTAAGTGTGTCAGTTTTAGACTTATGTCATAACAATGACTTTATACCTCATAATTATATATTAGATTGTCTCATAATTATGATTATTATTTTTTTAATATGGTAGAAATAGGTTTCCATAAAATGAAATGATTATATATAGGCTATTGCTTTTACTTTGCAAGGTTTGCAGCTTTTGGCTAAATAATTATTAATAGCTGTTCCCTGTCGACGCTTGCTGTCATGTTTTATGTCTGTTTAGTTCTGTGTAAAGTGTGTTTTTGCATTTTTGGTTTAGTTTCGTTTTCATTGTGTTAGTTTCAGTTTATGTCTTCCTGTCTCCCTTCCTGTGTGCCCATATATGGTCTTTCCTGTGTTATGTGATTATTAGTTGATTCCCTTCCACCTGTGTTTCCCCAGCTGTGTCTTGTCCAGTGATTAGCGTCCTGTGTATAAATCCCCTGTCTTTTGAGTTCTAGTTTGTCAGTCAATGTAAGTGTTACAAGTAGATGTATTATGTTGGATTTCTCCGTGTTGTGCATTTCTGATTATTAAAATACTTTGCTATTTAAAGTTCATGCTTCCTGCGCGCTCCATCATCGTGTACTGGCGTGACACTTGCTAAGACGCTATGGAAAAAAATCCTTTTTTCCTTCTTAGTGAAGCCTTTTTTAATCACGGCCATTGGTTAGTGCAGTGCTATCTGGATAAACCAATGGCCGTGGCACTTGCTGAAACTCGCCTGAGTGGGCGGGGCAGTCTACATATAGCGGCTGCCTCTCCACAGATTTCAGATTTCTTCTCCATCAGCGACGTGCACCTTTGCTGTCCTGACTAAAGAAGCCATCGCCGCTGAAAACGCCTGTGTAGCTGGACTATTTCCCTGTTGCCATCCGGGTAAACACAACTGAGCATCTCTGGAGAGACTTAAAATCTTTCCCAAAAAGTATCATTGCTGTATTAGATCAAAAGGGTGCTTCTACTAAATACTGAATACTTAGGACCATGTGATATTTCAGTTTTTCATTTGTTTTTAATTTGCAAAAATGTCAACAATTCTATTTTTTTTTCTGTCAATATGGGGTGTAATATGTGTGTACATTAATGAGGAAAGAAAATAAACTTAAATGATTTTTAGCAAATGGCTGCAATATAACAAAGAGTGAAAAATGTAAGGGTGTCTGAATACTTTCTGTACCCACTGTATATATACCACAGAGTAATAAGATACACTGGTTCAGAAAATCCTGAAAGCTTTCTTAAATCTTTAATGATATTTACCCAGATTTGTGGTTTGTCGTGAAGAAGTTCTAATAGATCTACATGATCCCGGAGTTCTGCACATCTTTTTTGTCATAGGTGCTAATGCATATGTCAGTATCGCTCTGGGTCAGATTGTGATTTTGGACCTCAGCGTGAGAGCTTCCCTTAAGCTGCTTCTCCACAAAATAAATGGTATTTGTCACACACTTGATGCCACCAAATGCGCGACACCAACATCACAGCAACACTGCTAGCCGCAGGCATCTTTGTCTCTCCTACAACATTTTCACAAACTAATGCGTTCACCCTCTGGGAATTCCACCCTTTTGCTTACTGCCATCATTAAAAGTTTTCTTTGAGCTGGAGTGAATCTGAGCCACTGGTCCTGCCCTCATAAGTATGCTGGTGCGTCTCTAATGCATGTGGCGCGAGGCCGTGGCAGTTAAACTACTCCTCTGCATGTGAAAATGGATGATGGAGGCCATGCCGCCGCGGTACTGCAGAGCGGGCCATCGTCGACGCATGGAGGAAAATGACATCGCTCTGAATGCACGCAGCAGGAGGAGACCGCCTGCCTTTCTGCCCATGACTGGCTAATGGCCTATGAAACAGCCATCGCAGACCACGGAGAGGCAACGGGCCACTGAGCCATATTTTCTTTGATCTCAGAAAACAGATTTCATTTCCAGTGCATGGCCTTTTTCTGCCTGCCAGGTAATTCTTCAAGTACCTACTTTCCAAAAACCTAACTTTACTTGGTTTTGGTGTGTAGTCTTCCAAACAAAATGCCAGCTCATTTGCAATTTAGACAAGGGGTAGACAGATCAAATACCATCTTCATAGTACATTTCTTAAGCTTCATTTTACTGTATATTAATCAAAAACCTGAATTTAAATCAGCTCAATGTTATACACTTAAACTGCTCCCAAAAGTTTATATTTGTATATATATATATATACACACACACAATCTCTCTGCTTCTAAATGACACTATTTCAATATGTTTTTATGTAACAGTTTCTTAGTGGCAGGTTGATGGTCATCTTTTTTTTTTCATTGTAAATCTGTTTTCAAACAAAAGGACTGTCAGGGTTCAGTACATCAAAGGAATAATTAACCCAAAAATGAAAATTAGCCCATATTTTACACACAATGACACCATCCTAGCTGTATATGAGTCTGTTTTTTTTTAATAATTGATCCTGGCTCTTCCAAGCTTGATAATGCGGGTGGATAGTTCTCATTACTTTTAAGTGCCATAAATTTGATATAAGTACTGGAACGTAAAACTAAGTTTTACGCCTTCAGGGGGTTGTCACGTGTCTTCTGAAGCAGATCGATGGGTTTTGTATCTTTTGTTTTTGTATTTTTAAATATTACTTATATAAATAACTAACTGACTGAGCACCAAGTTCCTTGTTCTTTGTATTTTAAAGTGGTTGGCATACAGCTTCAAGGTGCATTAACGCCACCTGTTGGCTAGAGCTCCGAGTTCCAGCTTCTTGGCTGACCTGTGACTTGACATATGACACAACTTACCTCATACGTCGAGTCAAAAGTTAGCCAAGAAGCCGGAACTTAGCACTTATTTACGTTGTAATTTGAAAGTAAGAAACATTTTCATTACAAAAACCATCGATTCGCTTCAGAGGACACGGATAGGTTAGAGCCAAGCTTGGAAGAGTCAGGGTAAATTTGTAAAGAACTTTACTGTGTTCATCTGAAAAAAGAAAGTTATTTACACCTAGAATGGCTTTGGGGTGAGTATTTGGTGTAATTTTCATTTTTGGGCAGGTTATATATACAATATTAGGTTACACCAAATTCAAGTTTGTAATGATGGAAAAATGCAAAATTAAGCTATGATGCAATACATGACTATGGATTTGATTTTAAGTTATGTGAACATGTTCCTTGGATTATAATATTAAAGCTACACTAAAATGTAGACTCTAAAGGTACTGGATACTGGGTTAATATTATCATTATTCTACATATAATTAACAGAATATGTCTTATTAGAAAATGACCATTTTTTTTCCTGATTTGTTTTTTTTTTTTCTCCTAGTGTATTAAAAAGATGGACACTACACATTTATTAGAGTAATATTAATACCGAAATCCTCTAAAAATAATTTTCACCAGCCAGCCAATAAATGAAAAGCAGTTATCAGCAAGTCCATGAACAATGGTCGGTCTTAAAAATATATCAGTCAGAATAAAGTATTCAAAAGAACCATGTAATAAAGTAAAATAAAAAAATATATAATATTTAATAGCTGATATATACAGTATATACAGTATAATGTCATGCTGCATTAATTTCTTGGCTACTCACTTTGTAAGTCATAATTAAGATGTTCAATTGATTTTGTCAGGGGAAAAAGAGATGGAAAAAGAGACAATCACACACACACACACACACACATGGGTGCTGCTAAGGATTTTGGGTCCCATGAAAAGAATCTTGACAGGGCCCCCAACACAGCTGAGACTTTTTTCATATTAATTTACATAAAATCATGCGCTTTTATGGTATT